>VWYK01030375.1:15052-30444 GCA_013399775.1 Semnornis frantzii | reverse complement strand
TTTCGCTAGTGTCATAGTAGCCCTTGAAGAGGGAGCTTCCTAATCTTTCCCAAACTTTGTGCCAACCTATAAACTCATGTGAAACAAGAGATAATTCATACCAAAGACAGTTTACAATAGGCTAAAGAGTAGAACCAGATAGAAATTCAAATTGTAAGAGTCAGGAAGTGTTTTCATTTCTCTCCATCTACCCACAGTCCAGTGCAGTTTACCATTACTGGTGTTCCATACTGTGGTATGTTTCTTTCCCAAATAAATGTCTAAAGAAAGAATGGGCAGAGATCTGTAACTGCCCCAGAAAAGCTCTGAAGAATCAAGCAGGAGGTTCAGATGAATTTCACATTAAGGTAAGTAACAGAGGAGTGAAGACTCACACTCCAGGGTTACCAGGCCTGAGAGCCTGCTTCTTACTTGCTAAGGTTTGAGTACAAGCGCTGAGTGCCAGCTCCTTCCAAAAGGGGATCTGACAGCAACAAACTCTATGCCAGGCTTCATCCCATCCTGACAAGCCTCTCCTAAGGATACAAAGTGACCGGTTTGTGGAACTAAAACACGGGGGCATATTCTAAGACATTTTTCTCCTGGGTGTCTTTGTCACTGGGTGAAGTAGTTCCTAGAGCCATTGGCACAGTAAAATCAAAGTTCAAAACGTACATACACAGTCTAGCCTTAGTCACTCAGTACCACTCTAATGTTCAAAGATCCTAGCACCTTAGCTTGTGGCCACTAGGTAGTTACTTCAACACTAGCAAGTGAAAGTACACCCAGCCTCATCCATCGAATCATGGGCGGGGAGATATACAGAACCCAAGGGTCTGCCTCACAGGTCTTTTATCCAAGTTTTAAAATGAGCCTCTACATGATCCAGTCCCTTTCTACACTCTCTAACTGAAGAGATGCTGTTTCTGACCCATGGACCACTGTGCTGCAGAGCACTTATAACGCAGTAAGACACCCAAAGGAATCATCAAGTGGACATGCCCTGTTAGACTATCACAACCGAGAAAAAACTGAGTCAGTGCAATGCAGTGAACACAGTGAATAGTGACTTCATCCCTGACTTTGGGCAGGACTTTTTATACCTCTCTCTTTCTCCTTCGCACGTTCCATGTGTCTCTTTCATAGCCGGTACAATTCCCTGAAGGTAAACCACAGGAAGACAACTTGTACATGTCTACATTAGAGGCTGGCACTTTTTTTTTTTCTCAGTTGCTTTAAGTGAAGCTATTTAAATTGCCAGTAGAGGCCCAGAAACACTGTGATTTGGGCAAGGACTGTGCCTTTTGGTTTCTCCTGTCTGCGATTTTATTATTGCATTGGACACCGTGACACATTTTAAGTAGCTCTCTGTCTTCAGCTGTAACTGAATACTGCATTTAGATAGCCCATTAGACTCTCTTGCTATGGTAATATGGATTCTATATTTCAAACCCCACTAAACAGTTTTCCATTCCTGTGAGTGAATCCAGGTTTGTAAATTTTGCTTTGCTGCAGAATGTCATTCAAGAACCTGACCCAGCAAAACTACTACAGATCTCACAAGACTCCTGGCAAAACACATAAGAGAAAATGTTCTGTGTAAACAGCAAATGCAAGCAGTGAGGAGGAGGAGGAGGCACAAAGTGAATGCGGTTCTCATTTAATTGCTTTTAAAGCTTTTTGTCGTCTTTTTCTCATTTCCCCTCCTGCCCAAGACCATAATGTCAGGCATGTAACAGAATCTGTTCCGATTAGAAGGTTTTGTTACAGCTGTAATAAGCTTCCATGAAGGGAAAGTCCCCTGAGACCTATATTTCATCTCAACTTTCCCCACCGCATTAAACAGAGGGTTTGATTCTGGAAAATAGAGATCAAAATTCTCTCCTTCTGCACTCAACACTGGGAAGTAATGAGAACTGACAATTCCAAGGCTCGATGTGAAACTGCCATGATCTGGGCTGAAACTGCTGGTGTGATAACAGGTTTTGGGAATGTTTCCACTTTCATCTGTTTATTTATTATTCTTATTAATTATTCTTAGGTTTGTGATTTGGGGGAGAGATGGTGGGAGGAGGAAAAAGGGAAGAAAAAAAGGAGTCAGTAGCTTGGCAGCACACAGGCTAAATCTAAACACCACACACATTCGCTATACCCTGGAAAAACCTGGATCTTATACAACGATTTCTGTAACAGCATCAGTTGGATAAACCAGCAACTTACTTGGAAGGAATCTTTGCTTTCCTAGAATTCATGTAACTAAGAGATAAAATGACCTTGAGGGATGGCAGCTTTCCTTGTAAAATACATTAACTCTTTCAGAGTAAGCCTCGCCAAAGATCTTCCATTATCCATTCTGTGGCAAATCAGAAAGGACAGCAGTTTGGCTCAAGCTTGCCAATGGTCATGCACTGAAACATCATTGGGTTTCACATTCAGCCTCAGTTCTGATGATTTAGAAGGGGCACTTTGAAAACATCCAATCAATATTATCTGTGAGTCCTGACAACTTTAATGCAAACAAATTACTTGACCCATGTTTAATCCTCCCCATTCAAATGATCTCAGAGATGGCAACTTAGACCCACTTTGTTGTGCTTTGAAATAAACTAGCAATCAGGTTGTTACCACAAGGTCTCTCCCAAAGTGGTAATCTCTTGAATTTCTCTTTTGAACTCTTTCTGTTCCCATGGTTGTGCAACAGATTTTTAAGATGGAAATTTAGGGAAGAGACAGTTGGGCAGCAACCAGTCAAATCTGCTGTGCAGCTGCTTCAGAAATGATCAGTCCTGTGATGAACAGAACTGACCGAGTATGGACTCTGGGGCATAATGTTATTTGGTTGGGTTACCTGCTGTTTAAAAATAGTGTTTTCTCTGCTGTAACTTTTCTGTTCAGGGGGGTTCTCTCCCCTCTGCCCTAGTTGCCTATTTTCACAATAGCAGGAATGCAATACTCCTTCTTATACTATGTCAGTTTTGGACGGTGGACAGATTCAAGGGTGTTAGTGGGTGACTGACAGAGTCTTTCCTTGAAAAACACTGTGGAAGAAAATTTGAAGTGATCATGGAAGCAGCTCACTGGAGTCACTTAGATGAAAGAAGCCACTTGGTAGGGAGAAGCAGCAAGAGCTGGCTTTTTACCTGTTACTCTAGATCCAGATGTGTCTGTAAGGAAGACTTACAGCTTATTTCTAAGGAAGACTTCAGCATATTTCTACCATGATAGATTCTGATAGCTTTCACTTTTCTCCTCTTTCCAGACTAAACTCTAAGACCAGTTACTGCAAACCTTTTGGAATTAAAGAACACCATGGAGATCCTTTTCCCCAAGCAGAGGTATCCATCTGCGCTGAGACAACACTGATATCCACCTTCCCTTAAATTTGTCACCCCTTCTACTCAGAAATTAGGACTTTCCTCCATTCCTTGCAGACAGTCCTAGGTTTCACACAGAATGGGCTGCATTTCACTAACACCTGAGCTGATTCAGAGGGATAAATACTTTCTTCTGTTTAATCAAGGAAAAGGGAGCTTAAGACATTAAAAACTGTGTGGAAGAAGTCTTGCTTTTCTATGTGTTCCTCAGCTGCCATCACTCTGCAAAAGACAGTTCAACCACTCTCTAGTAAGACCTTTGAAATGAAAGGAGGGAAGGGTCTACCTACTCAGCTCTAGTCCTCTTGCTGAGCCTGTAGCTATTGGTGAACAATTGCCCAAGCTTCTGTAGCTTCATGAAATTTTCTGGAAAAGAGAGATGAATGTTAAAAATCTGAGCTTCTGATGGAAAAGCAGCAAAGAAGAAAGGGGGGGAACAGAGATCATAGAATTGTAGAACTGTTTCAGTTGGAAAAGACCTCTAAGCTCATCAAATCCAACTGTCAAACTAACAGCACCATGGCCTTTAAACCATGTCCTGAAGTGTCACATCTACATGTTTTTCCACCACCTGCCTGGATATGGTCCTCCAATTGCTTCCTCTGTATTAAGGGTTTGCATGGCTGGGAGATGGCCTGTGTACCTCTTTCCCCACTCACTCAGTCCTAGCAGAAAGGTGAAAGAAAGAGGTCTACAAAGCAACAAAGCAGCGATTTAGCCAGGCCAGAAGCTTACACAGCAACTCTGCAAGGGCTCATACAAACACACACACCTTTGGCTGCTGGAACCTGTTTGACTGCCAGAGGAGACACAAGCCAAAAGACCAGGTCACCCAAAGAAATCAAAAAATAAAAAGGATCCCAGAACCAACAATGGCAAAAAGAAAGAAATAGCACATATCCATCCTCCAAAGTAACAACAGAATCAGTCCCGCAATAGCCCCACTGAAGCTAGCAGAGACCCCACCAGGGATGAATTTTCCCTAGTGTAACTAATTTCCCTTTGGAAGAGTTGCTAGCAGGGATCTCAGATTAAATTTCTCTCTCCTCCAATAGGAAGCACCTCCAGAAGCTCAGCATCTTCCCTCCCTTCCCCACAGCATGAGACACCAGTCTAAGTCCCAGTGTGAGACTTGAACCTAAAGTGACCTTCAGAGCCCTGCAGTGAAGGATGTATGAGCCAATGAGTCATGTTGACTCTGGCTTGAATCTAAATGGGCTTCTTCTCTCATACCAGAGAAACCACGTTCACACAGCCACGGACCTCGCTTCAATCGGGTAGCCCTCAGTGCAAGAGTTGGGTGGTGCTTGTTGATGTCATCCTTGCCTAGAGGGAAGGGGTGAGCAATGGGGTGGGGACATCAAAATCCAGTTACTCCAGAAGTTACATCCTCCCTGTAATTTAGGATGCAGATGAAATTGTCATCCAAATTGAACAGCAGAGACTAAACTAACCCTCTGGTTAATGAAAATTATGACTTCTGTTTCATGGCCTTTTCTTTGCAGGGAGAGTAAAAGTGGTTGTTGCTTACCCTACACCTTTTTTGATAGGTAAATTTTAATTTCCTTTTGCGCCTATCCTGTAAAAAGCAAATTCACCTTCCAGTCTTTGATGCACCACCACAAAGGCACCATTTGGACCTCCTGGATTCTCTTCTGATGTGGACTTGATCACTGAGCTGGTTGCCATTCTTGACTCACTTTCTCCATGTTCCTTACAGAGACATCAGCCACTTGGGATCTCCACATTCCCTCTGCAGATGTTGATGTAAGTAAAGCTGGATTAAAGTGTGAACATACAATCAAGCAGATTGAATCCTAGAGAGTGAGAGTAGGAGTTTATGACCAAATCAGCTGGTGACATTCCTGAACCACGGCTGGGTGGCAGCAGCTTTTGGAGGAGAAGTAACACCAAGTGAGCCCTCCAGCCATAGATGCCGTGCGAGAGTCTGTGATTCACTAAGCATAAGGAGAGGTGGTTGTCTCCTGCAAGATGACAACCTGGCACCATATAGAGGGGATTTTACCTAGTACTGAAAAGCAGCCTGCTCTCAGCTGGATGGAGCAGCTGGTCAGCAGGACACTTAATCACATTTTGCTTGAGGTGCTCAGGTGGCCGAGAGTTTAATGCAAGATAACACTCTGTGTCTGGGTGGGGGATCCTGTATCCATCTGTAAGCACAGGCTGATGAACTCCAGTTATTCATGCTGATATTTGCCAGGACATTGACCATTTCAAACAGAGGTTACCCTCTGCCTGATTCTTTCTACCTGTCTGATAACCAGCAGGATATTTGTGTTAGAATATTTTGCTTCCATTTGTCTTTGTTTTAGAGCTGAACAAAGAGAGTGTTGTTTTCAGGATATCAAAACTGATTTCACTTCAATGGGCTTAAGTTACTAGCTATATATCTAGGGAAATATATATACCACCCAGACCGACATCTCCTTTCTCAGCTCCTGCATCCACCCACCTATCCCCTAGAAATATGTCAACATCTATTCACAAACATTTATGCAATTCAGAACCTTTACTGATGCTGCCTATTACCTATTGACATCCCTAATTGTTTGCAAGGAAAGGCAAATTAGCAGTGATAGGAAACCTGAGAAAGTAACAGAGATTTACTGGTCAGGAAAACACTAGCTTTCCTTTTCTTATTCATATTGTGGTTCATTGGGCTGTCAAGTAATGCAAATAACATTCATGGTATTAGCCTGCACTTAAAATAAATGCTTCCTGTGGTTCTTACATATCTCCATGTCATCATATAGCAACTGAAAGAAAAGAAGGGGGAAAAAAAAAAAAAAAAGGGAAGGAAAAACGTTGTTTGTTGCCTCCTGTACTCCACTGATGCACATGTTTGTCCTGCAGACATGAGTGCGTGGGCTGCACAGCTGCAGTTCTGGTTTCAGCATACTATGCCTTTAAATACGAGTAGGCAGCCTGCCTGTAGGGCTAGGAGAGTATAAATCTGGAAAGGCATTTAAGAGAAAGGAGAAAGAAGTGCTTTTTTGCACTGTCATTCCTATAGGAAAGCACAAGACAGAATAAATTCAATGGGAAAGAAGTCCTCCAACCTGAAACCCAAGTTCAGTGTTTACTCAGAGCTAGCAAAGGAAACCTCTGCTCCAAGTGTTGGCTCTGCTGAACAGCCAGTTGGATGACCCTGCCTAAGGCCAGCTGTCTCTGCAGCCAGCAGGCCCACAGTGGAGCCATGCAAGTAATGCCATGCGCAGAGCCTTCTGAGAATGACCACTGACAGTCCAGCTGGTGCATCTCCAAGACGCATTGGCCTGAAGGAAGCACCAATCTGGCCTGCCACTCCCCCACCACACACACACCCCTTGGGTTTTGCAATTTCTTCATCTCGTCGGTGCCAGGGAGTCTCCTACAGATGTTCCGAGTCAACAGTCTCTAAGGAGGTTAGGTCTACACCACAGGGTGAAGAGCATTTAGAGAATAGAATAAGTGTCCTATAGCTTGTAGCTTCATCACACTGTTGGCTGCAGCTCAAGCTCAGAATGCCTGCGCTTGGGTTTAGGATGGGCTAAACTTGGAATAATTTTTGATAGGATGGACTGTAGCCTAAAGAATCATCTACAATTCCCATTTGTGCAGACTCATGTGGATAAGAGCTCAGGCTCAATTTAAGGCAACAAACAAGTTCCTTCCTTGGCAGTCAGCCTATGTCCATGCCCACGCACATGGGCTTGGGCCCATGCAAACATACCACCATGGTTCCATAGACACCGCTTTGCAGCAATTACACTCAGCTCTTCTCACTTTATATGATTTCCAAGAGTTCCATACCCATGCTATTATTTTCCTTTTTCTTTCCAAATGGGGAAGAAAGGACTTGTCCATAATTCAGCAGCAAGCCAACACCAGAACTAGCAGAGTAACCCACCCTTCTCAGTGCAATGCCACACAGGCTTTGTGTGTTAAACTGCTGGTCATGCTTGAATAAGGACGTTATCTCTTCTAGACTAGTCAAAGCCCAAAAGTGAGAATTTTGTTCCATCTTCCCCTCCATGAGTTTCAGTGGATTGTTGCATCTGTCTCCAGGTAACTGGAGCACTTATGTATAACATGGGATCACTTTGGTTTCATTTGTTGGGATTTTGGGTTTGGGTGCTTGTTTAGGGGTTTTGGTTTGGTTTGGTTTGGTTCTTTACTTAGATCACACTTGAAAACAAACCAAAACAACAAGCAAGCAAACAAACAAAACCAAAACACCCAACCATTTAACAGGTCCTTTAGAGCAGGAGATCACAGAATCACAAAATGTAAGGGCCTGAAAGTAACCTCAAAAGATCATCTAGTCCAATCCAAACAAACATCTTCCTCTCTGTTCCCTGATGCTTTGTTGTATACGTGCACGATTATTTCATAGAATTGTTGCAGTAAAGGTAGAGCATATAGATCAAACTGTTTTAAAATGTATTGTTGTGGTGCTGTGTTCTACATGAGGCAAGAAACACATCAAGAGACTGCCTGGTCATGTTCATTATATGAGTTTTGGACATATATTTGGAGTCAGTGTTCATACAGAAGTGAACGAGGGACAGAAAAAGCTACCTGGTCTTGGTTACTCAAAAGAAGGCTTATTAATGTGGGTTAGGCTTCTCCACAGGAGAAGACACAGCCATGCTAGATTATTTAGTTGACTCAGTCAAACAGGTAGCCACAGCATAAATCTCTCTGCTCCTTTCATCTCACATAGAACCAGAATTGTGTGTTTGTCAACGGGGGACTGAAGCCATGAGTAAGCATTCAACAGATGCTCTCAGTTCTTTACAGATAGGTACTTTACCAGTTGGCAGTTTCAGATAACCTGCATGGAGGCAGAGAAATGCCAAAGGATCTTATCCTGAAGCTCAGGGCTCTAGAAGCAGTGGCAGGCACAAGCTGTTACCTACCAATGCAATGTTTTCCATGCAGATAGCAGCATTTTATATATCTGTCCTCTTCAGATAAACCTGTCATGCCATTGAGACAGAAAAAGATAATGCCAACAGGCTCCTGAGCTACCCATAATCAGATGAATTCATATTAGCATCTCTTCCTCCAGGACAAATATGTCAGTCATTGCAGAGGACTCAAATACAGATGTGATTTGGGCTGTTTGTCACCACTTGTGACTTTACAAAGTTGCACCATGTTGGCTCCAAAACGGATTGAGGGTCAAAGGTTTAGATCTTCTCTCTACCTTGCAGCTACTACATCACGCATGGCAACAGAACTGAGTTGCTTCATTGCAACTCCATGTCTTAATGACTCTGATTTTTACTTATATACCTGCATGAAAAAAGAACTACACTTGGACTGAAGTCTTGGAGGTGCCGAATACCACATCTCCACCTCATGAGGTGTGGATGGGTAAGGATTTTTTACACTTGTCCTTCGTGGCTGGCAGTCATCTATAAATTCTCCAATATATCTTTCTAGACAAATACACTCCATGTTTGTTCCCCTGCTGAGAGGGCTCAAAGGCCAGCATATTTCAGAAGAGTTAAGAGCTCTATCCAATGTTTTGGCTCATTAATTCCCTTCAGCCAAATTTCCAAATTGCCTTCTTTATTTACTGTAAACCACGCTGAAACCTCATCTGGTTAAATACTAGGGCTGGATTTTGCAGGTCTTTCAAGGTCTTGCACCCTTGAAAAGAAGTTTTGCAAATTATTTTTATTTTACATGCCGCAAAGAAAGTAGATCAGCACCTATGTATGTGCCTGGAGTCTAGTATTCCTTGTGCTGAGGAGAAAAAGAAGTCACACTGAAAATTCTGCAGTATGTGACACCTGCTCTGAAAGGGAGCACTGGTCCCAAGGACTTGCACCAATGGTTTTTCACACTCCTGAAAAGACATTTGCCAGACTACAGTGAGTGATGGATTAGGAAGAGAAAAAAGAGGAAAATGGTTGTTTTCACAGACAAGGACCTTGTTCCCCCAAGATAAATCCTGAAAAGAAGGAAAGCACCTGGATATCCTTTTTGATAGTCCCCTGTTAAAATCACGAGGGTAATCCAAGAACATGCTGCTATCAGACTCATCATAACTCTGAAATCACAGCCTCTTCTTTCATGTCATGATCTTGATCCCTCACATAGAGATTGTGGGGAGAGGAGGTAATGGATTTTGGAGTGCTTTACTTCAGAAATTGCCAAGCTAAATCTGGTTCATACCTAGAGGTGCTGAAAGTGGTTAATATCTGGGGGGCTGTTCAGTAAATCACTGATCTCCAATCCCCTTCCTTTGAGATGACTGTTCAAGAAAACACCTTTGTTGCTGGCACTAATTCAGGTTTTTTACTGCCGTGACCTGTTGTGCCAGTAAAAGTTGCCTTCTGCCAATACAGCCTGTATCCACATTCAATGCTGAGGCCTGGAAGGAAATAAAATTTTGTCTTCAAGTACCACCCAAAAAGAACTTTCCTGGCACCATTCTGCTAGTGCACCTGGTGGATGCTGCATTTCTTCTTGCACTCCAAACTGTGCTGGAGCAAGCCTCCCATAATCCTACTAGATCCCAGATATTTTCAAGGACTGATCAAGTATTTAAATACGACTACTTGGAGCAAATGGAAGCCTAGCCACAAAGCTCTCATCCACACAGAGGTTTATCCCAGCTATGCATTTATGTGTTCCTGTGCTTCCTCACCAAGGGAAGCACTTAGCATGACACAGAGAGGAGCCTGGGCCTGGAGTGAAAAGCGTGTTAGTGCAGAAACAAATGGCTTCAAAAGGTGATCAGGTAGCAGAGTCGGAATTCCAGGTTAGGGTTGTATGAGTGGAAAATGGAGACTGTAACCATACTCTATCAGTCCACTAAAGAAAGACAACTCTTCTAACATTCTTGTTAACCTGTTTCCAGAGGCAGTCACTGACACTGAAATTTTGGAACTATTTGCAAGCCTTAAGAAACACCTTGTGCAAAACTAATCCCCTGTTGAGTTCACAGAAGGCAATTCTTCTAGCTGCTTGTAGAACCTCAAAGTCTTAACCTGTGCTAGAAACTGAGGAAAAATAGTCATGGGATGGCCCTTCATTACTTCATTCCTCCCCCTCCAATGAAAAAGTTATGGGCGGATAGAGTTAAAAACAGCGTGAAAACTTCTGGCGTGGAGGTCCCAGATCAGTGAGAAAGGCTGTAAAGGGGAGAAGGGAAACCCGCTTCCTGAGATACTGAAAACATGACTGGGTAATGCAAAAGAGTGGCTATTTAGAAACAAGCTTTTATTGGAGTAATATGGTTTAACATAAGCTTTGGGGGTGATTTGTCTTAACATGAACTTTTGGTTTCATCAGAAGTTTTTCCCCTTTAAGGCATGATATCTAAGTAAGTAGGACTGAAACTCATTTACCACCAGAAGTCAAAGGCTAACTCTAAGGCAAAAGGACAATTTAGCAAATTAGAACTGAGCTTTGAGTTACATTACCCAGAGGCCCCAGAATGTGGGTATTGATCCATCTTGGAAGCACCAGCTTTTCCTCTTAAACCTTTTCCTGATGCAGTTCAAAGCCTAAAAGCCCATGCAGGAATATATCTTTTAAATGTAGCAATACTTGCCTCTGCTTATCAAACTGGATGAAGTTTCTTTTCTTTGAACATTTGCCACATCAGAGGATGGGAACTAGGCTAGCAAATCCTCTTGGAAGTCTTTAGTATGTCCAAGAAGTTAGCAGGTAGCACCAGATAGTTGTCTATTTTTCTCACTTTCCGCTAATTTTGAATATTTGTTAATTATTTCTTTTATTGTTGTTACCTCATTTTGCATTTGTAAATTGTACAGAGAGAGACAAAATGTGGAAGAAAAGAGGTGACTGAAATACGCAGATTTCTGGGTAAAGATATTATGTGTATCACCTGCATCATGTTTCTTCTTCTGCCTGAATCTGCCCAAGGTCTCCTTCCTGTCTGAAGCTTTCTGCGAGGTCTCACCATGGCACCAGGCTTGCTTAAACAGACATGTATGAGGCAATTCCTTTAGTATGTGTGCATGTGTATAACTGAATGTTTAGAAGAGAGGCCATGAAGTGAGCACCATTTCAAAAGCCCCTGTTTGTCTTGGCATCTGTCTCCTCTCCATTTTTGTTAATTATTTGATGAATTCTTGCTTGTGCCTGATGTCCTTCCAAATGAGAGGAGCTTGGAGCCAACTGCGCACCATTATTCAAACCTTCAGTTATTGCTGTGCAAAAGGCTCTTCAAAGCCCGGCCTGCTGCCCCTGTTTCTGTTTATCAAACAGCTGTGTTGAGGTTGGCTGTGTTTGGTCAAGTTCATGGAGAAGGGCTGCCAAAATTATGAGAGAGGGAGCAGGGGAGAGTGAAAATGCCTCTCACCTCACAGGGAGTGAGAGAAGGGAACATGGCAGCCTCTAGCCCAGGATGCTATAAATAACCAGCTTGGCATTGCTGCACAAGAAACAGCTTGGCTAGCCCTCTCTTCTCCTTCCCTGCTGGGCTTATTATGTATTTAACCCTCTGCAGCATTCACTGAAGGAGAAGGCTGTGTCAGCCAGAAGTCCTCCCTCTAGGTGATCCTTTACACATCACAGATATCCACCATAACCAAAAAGGACAATGGACTGAATCTGGGTGAAGGCTCTATGGCTTTCAAGCGTTTACTCATACAACAAGCTCTAAAACAGCATTAGAGCAAGTCTAAAATTAAGTAGAGGTTGAAAAGTCATGTGTTTCAGTCCTTTGATAGTAATAAGCCTGTTGAGATAACTAGGAGGAGAGGAGGAGAAAATGTCCATTTTCTTCAGAAGAAAATGTGTGTTGACCAAGGTGATGGTCAGGCTTGATTGGAAGAAGTATGAAGGTAATTCTTCATGTTGCTGAAGGAATCATGCAAAACGCCCAAAAGTCTTTCTCCAGAAGTGTAGACATTAGGAAGGGGCAGTAGCTCAGAGATATTCAAATAGGGGAATGGGATGAACATTTGGAAGAAACTTGGGAAAGGGCCCAGGAAAATACTTCGAGTTCTCTGGAGGCTTTGGCAAAATAAAGATTCCCTCTTGCAAGATGCTCCAGTGTTTTCTGCAGTCTGCAGAGTGTTCCTTGGTTTTGACAGAATGCACTCAGCTCCTTCACAGTGAAAAGAATTTTAAATCAAAAGGGATTAGTGTAAAATCCAAAAGTCCCTCTCAGCAGAGATCAATGCATTGTGTTTGTTTGCCATTGGCACCAAGCTGGGCCGGCAGAGTGATTAATATCCATCTGAGGCTGAGGGATAAGCCTCTATTACAAAGTCTCTACACTGTCTCTGCACTGAGCCCTCCAGCCTCTGCCTTAGCTGTGTGTTGGGGAACAGAGCCACAGAATGTGTGAAAATACAGAGAAATGACTAGTTTGCAGGGAGCTTCCTAGGCAGAATATACTTCGTCAGTGACACAGAAAGAGAAAAAATTCTTTACTTATCTTTCTAAAACGCAATTTTTTCAAAGGACCTCTCTGAGAAAACCACTTCTTTCCTTTGTTTTTGGTTTGTTTTTTTTTTTTTTTTCCAGTAAACCTTTTTCATAGTTCTCTTCTGCACTCAGTTTTCTTCCATCTCTTCAAATAACCTAGACAGTGTTTGGATCCTTATTACAGGGTCCAGGACAGAGCTCCCAGCAGTGCCTCCATTTACTGACCTCTCTCCCTCTTTGTCAGCACTCTGAAGGGATCTTCCATGGGTCCCTTTGTTCCAGGTCTTCCTGACCTTGGCTGCCTTCTAGCAAAGTCCTTGAATCATCAGTCACACTCTTTTTGTTAGTTGACTTGGCCAGCTCTTGTTTTTTTCCATCTCCTCTGTATCCTTGTCAGTCTCCCAGACAGTACTCTTCCCCAGTCTCTTTGTCTGCATTGGGAGCCTCTGTCTCCCAAATCTCTCCAAAATTCCTTTCAATGTGTTATTCTGTTTCGTGCACAATCTAAGACATCATTGGCGATAATCTTCCACTCAGCTTACATTTACATCACTCCTAGAAAAGGTTCTGTGCAAGCGATTTTATTTATCCTGGATATGAATCCTTACAAGCTGAGAAAAATGGCCCAAAATTTGAAGCATTTCCTTGGGTTCAAGATGGAAGAGATATGTTTCAGGTAATCTTTCAGTTAGCATCTGTGTAAAAACATCTCAGCTTTAAATACTTTGTGAGTATAGCTCTGAATAAAAACTCCCAGCAGAGGTGCTTTCTTTCTCTTGCCACCATCAACAAGGACTTTTCATTTATAACAACATACAAATGTCCAAATTAAAGATCCCTGATGCCTAAATTGTGTCTCTGAAGATGGTCATAAGCTGTGGTTTACCAAAGGAGTGAAAGAAAGAGAGGCCACATGAAGTGTCTGTGTCTTTGGGTGTGCCTTTTCAGTTACTAACAGTATAGGGACTGATGAAATGGTGATCTTGATGAGCAGAGAGAAAAGTAAACACACACCAAAACTGCTAGCAGAAAAGATAATGTCCTTCTAAATTAACAATGTCCTGAGAACTTTTCTATTTTGAATCTTTAGGTCTCTTTGGGAGACTCAAAGCTGAAATATTCATCTGTAGCAGGAATGAGATACTAGTGCTAGCTCAGGTACCCAAGAGCAAGAGTGTAAATTATCGCACCAAGTTTCTTACAGCCCCTGCAATAACTCTCCAGTGATTTGCTCATGTTTCCTCAGAAACAGCTTGTTTGCTTCAGACATAGATGTAATGAAAAATGATCATTCAGAGATGTAAACTTACCATTTCAGCAAATATTAGCACTTGACTAAGCCATTTAACTTTTAGAAGTTCTTCATATTCCTAGTTTGGGGTGAAGATGTCTGCTAGACTCAGCAACTTGGTGCTGAGATATTTTCCCAGAACATAAACACAAAAGGCAGCCATGCAAAGGGCAGCTTGTGTACAGTGCCTCATCCAGTCTTTTCCTTTTGGGATATTCTCTCTGGTTTTGGTTTTACTGGGAGTTTTCAGTAGCAAGCAGACTGTCTTATTTCAGATATTTGTGGAATTGAACAGCAGAGAGAAAAATGCCAGGGCCCAGACCTTTTGCTTGAGAAATGTGAAACTTCCTTTTGATATATTTCCCCTCCAAACCTGGTATTTATTTAACGGGCTCCCTGACTGACTCTGGAAACCTGCTATTTTGACTCAATAATTTTTCTCTGTGAATTATATTAGATAAATATAACCAAAGTGTGTGATTATGCTGGGTCGATTAACTCCTGATGTTAAAACAGAACCATTCCTTTGGCTCTGTTCTCACCAGCAATTTGTCACTGGTTTATGTTAAAAAACCCCTCCCTGTAACTGAGTGATGGAAGCCATTAAATCTTGCCCCTGCACTTAATTGTTCCTGATGCCACATACTGCGCTTATTCACAATCACAATTTTTACTTCTGCAGGGAAGGTGCTCCCTGCAAGACTTGGAATCAGCACAGCACTGCACTTTCCTCAGCACTTTTCCTGCAGTAGTAGAACATGTATTACAAATCTCAAGTTTAATCCACTTTATGTTGCTGGAAGAGAGAGTCTAAGTTAAATCCTGTAAAGTGCTGACTATCCTCAGCTTCTGCTGTCAGCAGGAGATCTCAGAGGAAGAGTGCATGTGTGGATCATGCCTTTTCCTGTATTTCTTTATTTTTAAACTGTGGTGCTTAAGCCCTGTTTCAGACATATTACATTCCTGTCTTGTTTGTCCTTCTGGGAGATTAAAATAGCATTTTTGTCTCTCTTCCCCCTTTTATTTCCCCAGCACATCTAGCAAGACAACTTCTCCCACACAGTGAATGGTTTCTTACTCTGAATACACTCTAGTGTCACAGTGAAATAGTCTTCATAAAGTGTCTTGGTTATACCAAGCTGTTTGCAAGCACTGATAAGTAGCACCACTGCCAAAGCCCTGTAAAAGTGCTTGTCAGGGGTTAGGGCTGGGCTGGCTACTAAATAACTGACAGATGCTCTCTATTAACCCCCATTCCTTCCCAAAGGGAAGGGAAAGGAAATGATGGAGAGGGACTTAAAAACTGTGTGACGGTTTGGGAGTTCCCC
>VWYK01030370.1:34014-64440 GCA_013399775.1 Semnornis frantzii | reverse complement strand
AGTCCTTTTATATATATAAATATATATTACAAATCCTTTTATATGTATAAATATATATATTTTTAAAAAATACATATATATATATATATAAAAAAGTATTTTAAATAATATTTAAATATACATAAAAGGAATTTAAAATATCCCCCCTGTACCTGCTGTATTATGTAAAGGCTTTTAGAGTATTCAAAAATCCAAACAAGATAGATGCAAGGGCTTACAGGATAAAAATAACTTGTGTATATATAAATTAAACAATAATGGACTTTAAAGTTGCTTCATCTCTAGCTTCTTTTTATTATTATTTATTTATTTTAGGTAGGAATGAAGTCAAAACAAAGCTATCTGCATTTACTGTGTTACATAGTAAATCTAAGATATTCTCTGTAGCCTCGAGATTATCTATAAGTGTAAACATAATTCAGTCTAAGATCTGATTGGAAGTAGGTACCCTTTTAGACTTCCCTATTTAGATTTGAGCATCAAAGTGGCAAAATTTAATGCAATAAACAGATATTACATATACTAGTCTAGAAGGGAATGTATCAATAAATATTATATAAATAACCTTTCAATAGAGACCTAAGTGTAAATGTTAAGTAGATATATATGCATATATCTATGCATATATAATTGCATATATGCTATTTGTAGCAAGGATTTAAAACCCCTACCCTGCTGGGATATGTCTGTGCCACAGAAAGAAACCTTTTCAAAAGCAACCCCTTCACTTTTTCCTATCTCGGTTTGGGGCCGGTCCCCGCAAACTTTCCCCTGCGGGGATTCACAGGTCTATCGGAGCCTCACCACGGCACAGAAATGCCTCCCCAGCGCCTAACTCAAAAGGCTGTGGAGAGGAGAGCCAGCCGACAGCTCGAGTTCCACCGTGTTGGTGGAAATGGGTGGCAGGTAAGTGTCGCAGCGCTTGCCTGGACGAGGCGAATGAGGCAGCCGCAGGAGCTGAGCGGCCCTCCCCGCACGGGGACGGGAGGTGCCGCGTCGGGGCGCAGTGCTGCCACCGTGTGTTCAATCGTAAGCATTGCAGTTCCGCGGCGGCCTGTGCCGCGCCGTCAGTGTTCAGTTGTGCTGCCTGGCGTCACAGAGTCATCCAGGTTGGAAGAGAGCTCCAAGCTCATCCAGTCCTACTTATCACCCAGCCCTACCCAATCAACCAGACCATGGCACTAAGTGCCCCATCCAGGCTTGTCTTGAACACTTCCAGGGACGGCGACTGCACTTGGGCAGCCCTTCCAATGCCGATCACTCTCTCTGCCAACAACTTCCTCCTAACATCCAGCCTAGACCTCCCCTGGCACAACTTGAGACTGTGTCCTCTCGTTCTGTTGCTGGTTGCCTGGCAGAAGAGCCCAATCCCACCTGGCTACAACCTTCCTTCAGGTAGCTGTAGAGTGCATGCCCTAAAATGAAAAAAGGCTTAAACCTGTCTGTAGTATTGTGAGGAATTCAACAGAAAAAAGCTCTCATTATAATTTATACTTTAAAAACAATTTTCAAAATAAAAAGCCTTTATCTGCTCTATTATAAAAAGGATTTTAGAAGGTGGAAACCTAGCCCTTTGTAAGGCTGGTCGGAAGGGGTAGGGGTTGAGGTTTAGGAGTTAAGAGTTAGGAATAGCACTGAAGGTAAAGATTAGAGTTGTATTAGGGATGTCACAGAATCATAGAATGGTAAGGTTGGAAGGGACCTCAAAGATCATCCAGTTCCAACCCCCTGCCATAGGCAGGGACACCTCCCACTAGTACAGGTCCCTCAAGGCCTCCTCCAACCTGGCCTTGAACACCTCCAGGGAGGGAGCAGCCACACCCTCCCTGGGCAACCTGTGCCAGTGTCTCACTACCCTCAGTGCAACCAACTTCCTCCTAACATCCACTTTCAATCATCCCTCTGCCAGTTTGAACCCATTGCCCCCATGTCTTTGGGTTAGGGTAGGGGTTGGGGTAAGGTTAAGGCTAGGGTAAGGCTGTTGGGGTTGCAGTCAAGGTTAGGCCTTTGGAGTCAGGGTTAGGCCTTTGGAGTCAGGGTTAGGCCTTTGGAGTCAGGGTTAGGCCTTTGGAGTCAGGGTTAGGCCTTCAGAGTCAGGGTTAGGCCTTCAGAGTCAGGGTCAGGCTGTTAGGGTTATCATTAGGATTAGCATTTCAGCCATTAGGGTTAGATTTAGGCCACAAGGGATAGGGTTAAGGTTAGTGTGTTAGAGGTGGGTCATTAGGGCTTGCCTAAAGTTTAGGCCATTAGGATTAGGGTTAGCATTCTTCTTAGCACTTCTGTTCGTAACATGTGAAAGGATTCTCTTAAATCAGTGTCTCCATAAGGACATTTTAATTCCAATTTTGGTATGTAATTTGGCCAAGTACTCTACCTTGATTTTCAGCAGTGTAGGTTTTTGCAATTAAGTGGCTTTACGCTTCAAGAGAGTTCTTTTTAATCAAAAGGAGAAAAGCTTTTGCTCTGGCAGGACAAGGGGCAATGGGTTTAAACTGGCACAGAGTGGATTGAAACTGGATGTTAGGAGGAAGTTCTTTGCAGTAAGGGTGGCGAGACACTGGCACAAGTTGCCCAGGGAGGTTGTGGCTGCTCCCTCCCTGGAGGGGTTCAAGGCGAGGCCTTGGACGAGGCCTTGAGGGACCTGTGCTAGTGGGAGGTGTCCCTGCCTATGGCAGGGGGGTGGAACTAGATGATCCTTGAGGTCCCTTCCAACCTTACTATTCTATGATACCTCTTTATACACCTGGCAGAGCTGATCCTTCATACCAAAGTTCATGTTCTCTTGATCATTGTTTTGTGTTGGCAATTAACTTCTGGAAGGACACAGTGCCATAGAAATTACTAAAGAACAGAATAGTTATTTAAACATCAGAATAGCTATTTAAAGTATACAGTTTGTAACATTTTTATGCCTGTGGTATCAGCCTGTTCCATTATTCTGTATCTGTACTGCCTCTGCCTTCTGTCTTTTCCTCTTCCAGCATGCTTGCAGGCACTGAAGCCCCATCCCTGGAGATATTCAATAGGGCTACTTGGTCTAGCTGAGGATGCCCCTTCTGACTGCAAGGGAGGTTGGACTAGATGACTTTTGGAGGGCCCTTCCAGCCCAGCCCATTCTATGATTCTTTCTCCACAGCTGTGGTGATGCCACATTGCTGTAACCCTGCTGCCACCATAGAACCCACTCAGAAATGGGTCCTTATCCCTGTGCACAGGCAGATCAGCAAGGTAAGGAGAAGGGAAGTCTCCTGCCATCACCAAAGTCAACTTGAAACTCTTCCAGCTTGCCCAAAAAGGTTCAATGATTCTACACTTCTTTAAGCTCTACGTCACCAACGATTTAAAACTGCATCGGCCATTAATTACTATCACAACTTTTAATTCTGTGTCTCTGTTTCAAATTTTCTCCAGTTCAATCAGAACCAAAAGTTAATGCCCCTTGGCTAATTTCCAGTGCATGCCTCCGCAGAACAACTGTTGCCTTTAACTGGTGGAGAGATCAAGGCTTGAACTGACAAAAGACATCTGTATCTTGAAAAACAAATTAATGTTTATGTTTTAATTTATAAGTTCCTGGCTCTTTTATGGTTCCTGTTTTTCAAGTAATGTCTCTTTGGATCTCTAGCTGATGGAGAGTCAGAATGGAAAAGGCCCATGAGAGAATTATCACAGTGCAACATCTGGTCTGCATTGGGAAAAGCTGAGAAAGATTTTTCAACATCTCTGAGACTGGGAGGCAGCTCTGAAACACTTTGAAAGTCAGTTGATGAAAAATTGTGCAGGTCATGACCACCTGAGCCAACCTAGTGTTGTTTTGGGATGAGCTACTCTACTTCCTAGCATCTGATATTTAATCTTGCTTCAGCACAGGTATGTGAGAGCTGGGAGGGGTGTGGAAGGTGCTTTGCTTTTTGTAACGTTAAGCTGAGTCCCAGCATTGTCCTAATTATATTGTGGGTTTTTGCCAGTCCCCCCATTTTCTTTTGAGCATGTTAGATGAAGAGTCCAAAGGCTTTCCTAGGGCTTTTGGCATAGCTTTATAGAGAAAAAAAAAAAAAGAGTAGAAAGGACTTTGTGTATTTTTAGAAGAATGTTTTGCATCCTGCTTTAAACTATTCCAGAAGGTAAAAAGGCATTAGCTAGACTGTGTCTTGGCTTGTGTACTGCTGTGTCACTAATGGCAAGGAGTTTTGCTTTGCCTAATTGTTCCCTTTTCTTTTTTATTTTTTGTGCAATCACAGACTGTGAGAAATGTGAGGAAATCATGGACCAAACTAAACAATAAGAGTACCACTGGATCCAGAGGGAATAAACTCCTTGCACCCCACGAAGCTTTGGTCCTTTAAGTCGTCATAGCTCATGCAGAACAGGAACAATTTGACATGTGGAACAAGAAACACTGCACAATGTTTGCCAAACAAGGACATATACTGCAGGTGGAAGAACTGATGGAAATTGTTTATAGATGAAGAACTAATTTTTTTAATTTTTTTTTTTTTCTTCAAGAACAAGGTTGCTCTATTCCTTGCCAAGACAAACAAATCTGATTATGGGTTTGAACTGGCAGAGGGGAGATTTAGACTGGATGTTAGGAGGAAGTTGTTTGCAGTGAGGGTGGTGAGACACTGGCACAGGTTGCCCAGGGAGGTTGTGGCTGCTCCCTCCCTGGAGGTGTTCAAGGCCAGGTTGGAGGAGGCCTTGAGTGACCTGTGCTAGTGGGAGGTGTCCCTGCCTATGGCAGGGGGGTGGAACTGGATGATCCTTGAGGTCCCTTCCAACCTTACCATTCTATGGTTCTATACTTAGCTGTTTAACTCAAACGTCAAATGCAAACCTTGTTAAGGGGGGAATCTTGCTTATTCTTTTGAGGTACGTCAGTTTTAAGATGAGATGGCTAAAACCCAGATATTTCTCCTATTTTGTTGTATGCATTGTAGTCTTCTACTAGTGATGGGCAATTCTGAAAAGTGCTTGGTAAAATCTGTTTGAGAGGAGAATACTGAAGAATAATTGGAACAAATGAAGAGATTTATCAGAGAAGAGCATCTCAGTGACTCCCAGCAGAAAACTTAAGATTAATGCATACTGCCTCTTGTAATGACAGGAGGAGGAGGAATGGGATTAGACTGGCAGAGGGGAGATTGAAAGTGGATGTTGGGAAGAAGTTCTTTGCAGTGAGGGTGGTGAGACACTGGCACAGGTTGCCCAGGGAGATTGTGGAGCACAGAATCACAGAATGGGATCTTTAATCAAAGATCCCATTCTGTGCTTCTGTGCTCCACAACCTCCCTGGAGGTGTTCAAGACCAGGTTAGATGAGACCTTGAGTGACCTGTACTAGTGGGAGGTGTCCCTGCCTATGGCAGGGGGGTGGAACTGGATGATCTTCAAGGTCCCTTACAATACAACCCACTCTATGAATTACACTAAGGAATTACTGAGCACAAAAACTAAAATTTACTGTCATGTTTACCTTATGAAGATACTAGAGGAAAACAATTTGGCCAGCACTAACTGCTTGGTTTTATTTTTTTTTTTTTTATTTTGAGATTAAGATTTTTTTTTTTATGAAGAAAAAATAAAATTGAGTTTCTAAGAAACAGTTTTTAAAATGTCTAAGCTGTACATGTTGCATTGTCATTGTTGTGTCTTAAAGGATATTTTAGAGGGCAGAGATTTTAAAGGGGAGGGGGAAAAAAAAGCATTTTACTGTCTGTTCTTTCAGGTAAAAATACTTCTCTTCCCAAAGAAAATACAGCAGTTCCAGCAGTGTAGTGTTTAATCCAGGATGAAGGATAAAGATGTACATAAAGAAGCAAAGTAAAAAGCTTACTGTGAAGATAATATTATTGCATGTAACAGCATCCTGTGTGTTCAGGCCATTCTGTTTTAGGTGGCCCAGGATCACAACCAGGGATGACATCCTGACAATTTTTTGGTCATTCATGGAAGTGCTTCCTTTTTAAAAGTGCACTGTTAATTTCTGCCCAAATTTTCTTTCACTAATTCCAAAGTCCTTTTGTCCCAACTGCTTCACACTCTGGTTAGCTAAGGATAATTTTCCAGTGCTTTCTAATAGAGACTTTATACAGAACAATATATGTGATTACATTGCATAGCCCTTTAATTAAATTTCATTAAATCTATGTTGATGCATATTTTGATCTTTCTCAATAACCTGTTTTAGAATGACTTTATGATGCAGTAGACTGCTTCAGACATTGCTTTACCTGTTGGAACTCCATGCCTGTAATCCATTCAGTCTTCCTTATTCAGCTGATGCCTCCTCTAACAATGAACACTATTTTTTTAAGTGGTTATTTAACAAAAAGTGGTGGTTTTTTAGTCTGAATTTCATTGTCATCTAAGTTGCTTTCCTAGTGCAATACCTCTACATCTTTTCTTTTCAGCTAACAGAGCCTTTGGAGACTGTGGCAATGCCTTACGTGCACTCCTCATCCATCTTCTTCCAAGGCTGTGCAGCACTTGATGGCAGCAATAATTATTTACCTCCCATACCAAAGATACAAAACTCTAAGAGCAGAGGATGTAAGTTCTGGGATCCATGTGAGTAATGTGTTACCAAAACCCAGTAATCCCCAGCTCCTTGGTAAGAGGTGCAAACTCCATTGGAGATGAGTTTGTTTCCCTGGCTGACAGTGCTCAGGGCAACTGTTTGCTAGTCTGAGATTTCCTGTGCTTTAGAATCACAGAATCAGTCAGGGTTGGAAGGGACCACAAGGATCATCCAGTTCCAACCCCCTGCCATAGGCAGGGACACCTCCCACTAGCACAGGTCACTCAAGGCCTCCTCCAACCTGGCCTTGAACACCTCCAGGGAGGGAGCAGCCACAACCTCCCTGGGCAACCTGTGCCAGTGTCTCACCAAAGTCCCTCCCCAGCTTTCTTGTAGCCCCCATAAGATACTGCAAGGCCACAAGAAGGTCACTTTAGAGCCTTCTTCTCTCCCGACTGAACAGCCCCAACTGCCTCAGTCTCTCCTCACAGCAGAGCAGCTCCAACCCTCTGCTCATCCTTGTGGCCCTTCTCTGGACACCTTCCAGCACCTCCATAGCCCTCTTTGTTTCTTCCCAGAGGGGTTTGGTTCTCTCAAGTGCCAGACCACTTCTGCTAGGAGTTACCTTTTACATATCAATCAAGCACCCCTGCATAATTTTAACTACTTGTATTTATCATTTTATTCCATTTAGTGAACACTGA
Organism: Semnornis frantzii; assembly: GCA_013399775.1. Taxonomy (NCBI): domain Eukaryota; kingdom Metazoa; phylum Chordata; class Aves; order Piciformes; family Ramphastidae; genus Semnornis; species Semnornis frantzii. The sequence goes on along the minus strand of VWYK01030370.1, from coordinate 57,220 downwards.
TATTTGCTGTAATGCTTCATTTCAGTTAGAAATGGCATGAGAGCAGTAGGCTGTTGTGGTGCAGTCTCAGATCAGCAGCCAAAAGCTTTTTTTTTTCTAGTATATTACTATCTCTGTAGTCACAAACTGGAAAGAGTTTGTGAATGCACAGAAGTCTAGAAGAAGAGGAAAGAAACTTGTGCAAACTTCATTTAAAAAGAGATACTGACAAAGTGGTGAGGGGGAAATTACAAAATCAACAGGGACAGACAGTTACTTAGAATCTCATTTTTCTCAGCTGAGGGCTGCAGTTTCTGTGCCTTGCTGTAACAGTTACATACTTGTCAAAAAGTTAAACTAGCAATGGGAATGCTCCAAATGGGTGAACTTTCCTATACCGCTAAGGAGAGTTTGGGGAGGGTCAGTATTAAGCAAAGGGCTTGGTGTGTGTGGGAGGCACAGGTCCATGTTTGAAGAAGAGACATGAAGTGAGGGCTCTGTGCCTCTCTGAGAAGATGCTCACCCCCAGCAGACTTAGTGCCTGTGATCTCCAGGCAAGAGTTCAGTCCAGAAGGGGAGGAACTTGGTCCGAGTTCATCTTCTGCTCCACCTTCACTTCATGCTAGTGAAAACAACAAGTGCTGGGCAGTTACCTTTTGAAGAGAAACGTAAACACAACACAGCAATTCACTGTGCTTCCCAAGCTTCCTCAGCTAGGCACACTGAGGACACCTCTGTGCCGCACACAAGTTGAAGGTCTCCTCCTGTTTAAAATTCTGGCTCCTCTGTACTTTTCTGATTTGCCTGTATAGCATGTAACACCCTTTCATTGGCACTGAAAGCTTGTTCTGGGAATCTAATGGCCAGCAGGCAGAGATTTACAATTCTTTGTGGTGTTTTTAAGCAGGCATTTAAACGACCTGCCAGTTCATCTCTGTTAGCCATTCCTTTTTTTCTTGTGCCTTATCTTGGCCACTAATATGACCATTTACATTTAGTAGGACCCAATATTTTCTCCACGTGTGCAGTGCTGTGGTTCTGACTTCTGCAGTTACCCCAAGCAACAAGACCTGCAAAGTTGTGTCTGTTTGCACAGCAACATAGCTGGGGTTTGCAGAATCAGGTTGGAAGAGCCCCTCAGGATCACCAAGTCCAACCTAGAACCCTACTCTACAAGATTCACCTTAAACCACATCCCCAAGCACCCCATCCAAACGACCCCCTTAAAAACATCCAGGGTGGGTGACTGCACCACCTCCCTGAGCAGCTCCTTCCACTGCCTGTTCAGACAGAGACTGCTTGCTAATCAATCAAGAAGGAACAAAATAAGTTCTGAAGGCTGCTGTCCTCCTTGCCTGCCACTCAAAAGAGTTAATGAAAACTGCCAAGACAGCTGGCTGCACTGATGGCAACATTTATTAAATATATAGTGGACTTTTAGGACTTATTATTATTATTTAGTTAACAATTGTACTCTACTTTAGCAAACCAGGTGTGAAGAGTCTTTTTTTACCAAAATACCTGCTCTTTCAGCTGCTTTTGTTGCCACCAGTGAACTTCTCTTTCCACAAGGTGGTGCCACAGCTAAAAAAAGTTAACAGTAAGTGACTACAATTTGCTAATTCTAACCTGCTTTTTTAATAACTGAGTAAACTATCTGCATGGTTGGATGATTAATAATTATGTTACTTGTGTAATAACATCTGCATTTCTAATGACAGCACAGGTTTGCAAGTCTTAAATCACTTGTGTAAGCAGAGCTGGGCCTGTCTGCTGTCTGGAGTGGGAACATCCACACACCTGTGACTGTCTAAAATCCTGTGTAAAACTGAAGAGACAGCTCAGGACTAAGTAGACAGGCTGGTGGAGAATGAAGATCCAGAGCCCTAGAAACTTAAGACCAGAAGAGCTTCATGTATCCTAGCAGGGTCACCAGTGCCAACAGTGTGCCTCATGAGTGTCTTCTCTTGGGAAGCACAAGGAGACATAGGTCTGGAGCCACGAGGGTGAGCAGAGGGCTGGAGCTGCTCTGCTGTGAGCAGAGACTGAGGCAGTTGGGGCTGTGCAGTCTGGAGAGGAGAAGGCTCCCAGATGACCTTTTTGTGGCCTTGCAGGATCTGAAGGAGCCTACAAAAAAGCTGGGGAGGGACTTTTTAGGCTGTCAGGTAGTGATAGGACTGGGGGAAATGGAACCAAGCTAGAAATGGGTAGAACTTCTTCCTAACATCCAGTCTGAATCTTTAGCATGAGGGTGGTGAGAGCCTGGCAGGGGTTGCCCAGGGAGATGTTGGAAGCCTCATCCCTGGAGGTGTTTAAGGCCAGGCTGGACGAGGCTGTGGCCAACCTGATCTAGTGTGAGGTGTCCCTGCCCATGGCAAGGGGGTTGGAACTGGATGATCCCTATGGTCCCTTCCAACCCTGACTGATTCTATGATTCTCTGATCTCTTTGTGGTTTATGGCATTTAAAAACTCTGCATTGGTTCTAACACCTTTTCGGAAAACTCAAGAGTCAGAGAACTAACTAAAAGTATAAAAGCACTGGAGAGGTGAACTAGATTTAATTTCTGAGTCAGTCAGTGCTCTGAATCACAACACTGACTTTCAGAGTATTCCTGTAAGACTGTTCAGGCTGTGTGGCTGCAATTAAAATAGCAAATTTCTGGTTTAGTTTGGACTTTTTTCTCTAATTTCATGAAAGTACTTTCAAAAATGTCTATTTTTCAGATATTTTATGTGGAGAAGAAATCATAGTCTGTTCTACAGGCACTGGCACAGCATCTGAGATCAGACATTTAAGCTTCCACTGTGTGCATGACCCAGGTATGCAATATTTTAGCCATAACAACTGTACTGGAATCCTGAACATATTCTCCTCAAAGTATTTGCAATTATTTTGCTTTCTTCTTGGAAATCAGATCAGTCTTTTTAAAACATCAAAACTCTTTCTTCTCTAAGTCTGATTTTTCCCATTTCATAGAATGGTTTAGGTTGGAAGAAACCTCAAAGATTAGCCAGTTCCAGCCCCCAACCATAGGCAGGGACACCTCCCACTAGAACAGGTCACTCGAGGCCTCATCTAACCTAGTCCTGAACACCTGCAGGGAGGTTGTGGATGACAGATTCACAGAATGTGATCTTTGATCTAATTCTGTCCTTCTGTGCTNCAGCCCTCCTGTAGCCCCCTTCAGATACCGGAAGGCTACTCTAAGCTCTCCTGGAAGCCTTCTCTTCTCCAGGCTGCAGAGCCCCAACTCTCTCAGCCTGTCCTCATAGCAGAGCTGCTGCACCCTCTGAGCATCTTCATTGCCCTCCTCCGGACCTGTTCCAACACTTCCATGTCCTACTTGTGTTGGGGGCTCCAAAAATGCACACAGGACTGCAGCTGGGGTCTGAGGAGAGCAGAGCCAAGGGGCAGAATCCCCTCCCTTGCCCTGCTGCCCACACTGCTCTTGCTGCAGCCCAGCACACAGTTGCTATCTGGGCTGCACTCACCCTGCAGGCTCATGTTGAGCTTTTCATCACCCTAGACCCCCAGGTCCTTTTCCTCAGGGCTGCTCTCAGCCATTCCCCACCCAACTTGGAGTTGTGCTTGGGATTGCACCCACCCAGGTGCAGGACCTTAGACTTGGCCTTGTTGAATGTCCTGAGGTTGGCCTGGAACCATCTCTGCAGCCTGTCCAGGTCCCTCTGGATGGATCCCTGCCCTCTAGCAAGTGACTGTGCCACACAGCTGGGTGTCATTTAGGCAATCCCAACCAAAGCATGCTTTACCTCTATGTCTATACCTAAATCTGTATTTAGGTCTCATCAGATACTCTCAGGAGGTAACTTCCAGTAACTGCTGAGTTCGGAGTCAGTGTGAGCAGAGCTCAGAAATCATCCTGCAGATGCAGAGCGTTAACCGGAAGCAATTTAGCATGGCAGTGGTATCCTGCAGGATGTGTGCAGCTCGTTCGGCCGCGCGTCGATTTACACAGGGCTGCACTATAGATTATACCTCCTGGTAATTGTGGTATTGTTATTGCTAGGCTGTGTCTAAGCACAGGAAATACATATAAGCACTTCTGAAGTGATAACATCCACTCCTGTTTAAAAAGCAGCATTTTAGTCTGGTCGGAGAGCACCTATGTAGTTGCAAGAGAAAACATTTTCCTCCTCAGTACTCAGCAAGACTTTTAGGGAAAAGGCTGATTCATTATGGGAGGCCCATAACCAGCATTTAGAAATGAAGCCATGTAAACTTTTACCCTTAATCACTTAAAAAGCCCCAAACCAGTGTAGACAGGAAGGAGACAGCACATTTCCATTTGAAAACAGGAGAAAGAGCAAAATTTCTCTGTGCCACCAAAACCACAGTATTAGGTTTCTGTTAAGGAGAGTGACTAATACCATCCCAGCTAAGCACAATGCTGTGTGGGGTTTAATAATTCTATAATTCTGGATGTTAGGAGGAAGTTCTTTCCAGTGAGGGTGGTGAGACAGTGGCACAGGTTGCCCAGGGAGGTTGTGGCTGCTCCCTCCCTGGAGGTGTTCAAGGCCAGATTGGATGAAGCCTTGAGTGACCTGTGCTAGTGGGAGGTGTCCCTGCCTATGGCAGGGGGTTGGAACTGGATGATCCTTGAGGTCCCTTCCAACCCTACCACTCTATGATACTATAAATTGTGCAAGAACTTATGTTGATTTTGTGTTTTCCTACCGCTACCTAGAAGGGGCAGGTTATGCACCCTGCAAGAGAATGATCCCATCTAAGCTCTTGCCCTATGTCTTCAGATTAACAAGAAAGCCTGCCCACTGTGCCAGTTTACTTGCCATCCCTCTCTGCCTTTTTGTCTAATTCTAGGATTCAGGTGCAGGTCCATTCTCCACACAACAGTCTTGCAATTCAGGCTCCAACCTTGATTTGAAAAGAGGCAGCCATCAATACTGTTGCTTCCAGGGTGTGGAATTTGGGCTCACCCTCAGCTTTGAAGTGGAAATAGTGTTATGTTGAGGCCCCTCTCAGAACCTCCCTCACTATTTCACAAGTGTAGGCTTCAGACCTGTCTATGCACTTAGGAAAAGATCAAATCAGGTGTCTCAAAAGTTCCTTTCTGGAAGGAGGCATGGATCTGTCCAGATGAGGGAGAGAACACCCATCAGATTTTGTATGCCAGCCTCTTCTCCAGATAACACCAACTGACAAAACATAGTTAACACATTATGCATGCTATGCCTATTTCTTTCTTTGTTTCACAAAGGAAAATAGATTTAAATTGGTATAAACTTTCCCTCTTGTTCCTTCCAACAATAGAAAATTAGAAAGGAAGAGAAAACAAGACAAAGATTACACTTTATGGAATAATTAGAGGAGAGCATATGACATTCTCTCAAAAAGCCTCCCAGCTAAACAGGGTTTTTTATTTTTAATATTATGAAGCATTCCTGCCCTATTAAAACATGAGAAGTGTAACAGCAGAGCTATGAAACAAATGAGTACATCAAAACAGTGTAAATCTCTGGGCCATAGCTCCATCTTTATCTGTAGTGCAGCATGATGTCAATTGTACAGTAAGGTAAAATCAGTAGAGATGATGTTCTTAGAATCATGGAATCGTGGAATCATAGAATCAGCCAGGCTGGAAGAGAGCTCCAAGCTCACCCAGCCCAACCTAACACCCAGGCCTACCCAACCAACCAGACCATGGCACTCAGTGCCCCAGCCAGGCTTGGCTTCAACCCCTCCAGGGATGGGCACTCCACCACCTCCCTGGGCAGCCCATTCCAATGCCAATCACTCTCTCTGGCAACAACTTCCTCCTAACATCCAGCCTGCGCCTGCCCTGGCACAGCTTGAGGCGGTGTCCCTTCATCCTGTTGCTGGTTGCCTGGCAGCAGTGCTCAGCCCCACCTGGCTACAACCTCCTTAGTTGTAGTTTTAGACAGCAATGAGATCTGATCACTGAGTGGCAGAGACCAATCCCAGCCTGGCTACAGCCTCCCTTCAAGTAGTTGTAGAGAGCAATGAGCTCTGCCCTGAGCCTCCTCTTCTGCAGGCTACACATCCCCAGCTCCCTCAGCCTCTCCTCACAGGGCTGTGCTCCAGGCCCCTCACCAGCTTCATCTTTCCCTGTTTTTAACCCTGGAACTGGTAATACTGTTGCAGATCAATAATATCATGCTATAGTGTCTACATTGATTTCTTGAAATGATAATTGCAAGGGAAGTTCTGAACAGACACTGTTACATATAATAAAGGATTGACCTACTAATGGAGCTAATGGTGGTGTGATAGACACAGATACAAAATAGCCCAAAGCCTGATGATTTGCTTCATAATCTGAAAAGCTTTCTGTTGTTTTCTAGCTACATTATATAATAATAGGAATCCATTTTTCTTGAAAAACATATAAAGGCTGGTCTGAGATTTTTGTGCTGGCAGTCAAACACACTGAACAGGCCTTTTGTCAGAACTCCTATTGGCAAAATTATGAAATAAACAGGTGGTTGATGTCTTTGTCAATATGCCTCTGCCTGGAGGGGATGGGATCATTATGATACTCTTCTTGGAGTGTCACCAACTTAGGTAAGCTTTGATTTACAACATGAAGATGTGTTTAATTGTAAAGATGATGTTCAGTGTTTTCCTCAATAGGAATCTCTGTCCCTAGTTTAAACTTGTAATACCTTGTTTAAGAAAGGAGCAGCTTCAGTAATGTTTCCAGTCTTTAATGTTATGCAAGTTTTCAAAGTTTGTTGCTGGGATCAGGGTTTTAAAAAGCAAAGGTCAGGTAAAGATCTCTCCTTGGAACACACTAGGATGTGAGCCCCTATGTTTGTTTTTCCTTCCTGAGTCTTACTTATTAAGTAGACCAATAACAACCTTTTAATATAATTAAATATCTTTGTGTGAATTAAGGGAAAGGAACACACAGATAGTCTGCTGAACAGCAGGCTGAACAAGGCTGCAGCATCTGTGAATCCTTCTGCAGCATCTGTGACTCCTGCTGCAGCATCTGTGAATCCTTCTGCAGCGCAGTCAGATGTTGGCTTTCATTAAGCAGTAAGAGATGTTGCCTGTAAAAATACCTCACAGCTTCCAAAAGGCATCTGTCTCTTTCACATGGCAAACACATTTCAGCAGTATTTGACATGGCATCAAAATCATTGTGCCCTTCCTTCAACGTGGCTGTGGATGATCAGTTGCAAATGGAAATTAAAACTAGGGCACAGGCTCTGCATAAGATTTCTAATTAGCTCGAGATACCCAGCGGGAATTCCCTGTTAGTCTCTTCATTTTGCCTTTTCAAATGTATCTGAGTTCATAAGAGCAACTTGTCAGTGAATTTTTGGTGGAAATGTGTGTGTTGCAACTGAAGTGCTCTAACAAGTCCTTGTTGTCAAAGTCCCCTGAGTTCTGTCGCTTGCAGGGAATCCTGCAGAGCCCTGGAGCCCTCCAGGCTGCTGGATAACTCAGATCCTTCCTCATCTTGCTTGAGCAGTGTGATGCAACTCAAAAAACCACCTGAGATATGTTTGGTGCTTAAATATTTGGTTTAAATAAAAGATAAGTTTCTTAAGCTTTAGAAGAAACAGAGTTTAAAGATCAGATTGAGCCATGCCTCTTGGACTTACTTATTCAACAAAGCTGTGAGGATGCTGACCAGCTGGCCTGCCAAATGGTTTGGTAAGTAATCACTTGGGCCTGGGATCTGCTGTACAAGTTATGTCTGAACCCATTTGCAGTTAGGCAATACAACAAAGTGGTCAGCACAGACTGAGAAAACCTTCTCTAGCACTTTGTCACCATGCCAAAAGAAATTCCTTGGGATTCAGAGTCCTAACGTTTAATTTCAACTACTCATCAGGATGCAGAATCTTATTTATTCCACACTGGGGCTCATTTTAATCCAAATGGATTAAAATCATAGAATGGTAAGGTTGAAAGGGACCTCAAGGGTCATCTAGTTCCAACCCCCTGCCATAGGCAGGGATACCTCCCACTAGCACAGGTCACTCAAGGCCTCCTCCAACCTGGCCTTGAACACCTGCAGGGAGGGAGCAGCCACAACCTCCCTGGGCAACCTGTGCCAGTGTCTCACCACCCTCACTGCAAACAACTTCCTCCTAACATCCACTTTCAATCTCCCCTCTCACACTTCAAACCCATTCCCCTTGTCCTGCCATTCCCAGCCCTTGTCAATAGTCCCTCCCCAGCCTTCCTGCAGCCCCCTTCAGATCCTGCAAGGCCACTCCAAGCTCTCCTGGAAGCCTTCTCCTCTGCAGGCTGCAGAGCCCCAACTCTCTCAGCCTGTCCTCACAGCAGAGCTGCTGCAGCCCTCTGATCATCTTGGTGGCCTCCTCTGGACCCATCACCTAGCATCAATGCAGGCAAAATGATCTTTCTTCCTAGACAGAAGTCCATCCATTAAAATACAATCCAGTTTGCTCTCCTGTCTCTGAATTTGGTCTGCAAGGACAACAGGAATGGAGGCTGCAGCTGGCCTTGGATTCCCTTCCACTTGATCATGTCAGCAGCTGACCTTATTAGGCAAGCCTGTTTCTCCACAACATAAAATTATTACAGACAGTAATAATTGGGTGAGTAGAAAACTTCTCAAAGTTGTTAGATTTTCTCTAGCTTTGAAAAGGAGCTGTAGGAAGCAGATACTCAGCGAGGCAACGAAGCCCAGTGGGCAGAGTGCTGGACAGAGGTTGAGAAATCTGAGCTCTTTTCCAAACTCTCCTGACTTTTAAATGACCTTGAGCTGCCACTTCCCTGTGTTTCAGTTCTGCTGCCTGTGTGAGCAAGATCACAATCCCCCATAAGGATTCTAGATTTACTGAGGAAGGGATCTCTATCAGCACTAGACAGTTCTTGCCCTAACCTGACCTAGACACAGCTGTGGTTAAAGACAGCCAAGATTTGGTCAATACCTTGTGTATTCCAGGAAATCTGGGAAGTGCTGCTTGGTAGACTCCTTGCTTTCAGTTGTGTCTCAAGACACATTTCCATGTTAAAGGTCTGTCTTATCTTTCAGACTATTACAACATAGCTCCAGAACATTTTGTATTATTTAGTTGCTGCATTCCAGTATCTGAAGGGGGCCTACAGGAAGGCTGGGGAGGGATTATTGACAGGGTCCTGTAATGACAGGATGAGGGGCAATGGGTTTGAACTAGCAGAGGGGAGATTGAAAGTGGATGTTAGGAGGAAGTTGTTTGCAGTGAGGGTGGTGAGACACTGGCACAGGTTGCCCAGGGAGGTTGTGGCTGCTCCCTCCCTGGAGGTGTTCAAGGCCAGGCTGGATGAGGCCTTGAGTGACCTGTGCTAGTGGGAGGTGTCCCTGCCTATGGCAGGGGGTTGGAACTGGGTGATCCTTGGGGTCCCTTCCAACCTTACCATTCTATGATTAATGCTCACATTTCTTACTGCTGTTACTGTGAACTACAAAGTGCCTCTCAAGATCACTCAAAGGATAACATAGATAATGTATTTTTTGACATGGGGAGGGTGGGGGTGTAACAACCCCAGAAAGTGATTTGCAATATTGCACTTCACACATCTGGGCACATTTATTTTTATCAGTTAGTCTGCAATACAAGATATTCAATTGGACTTTTAATTTGCAACAAAAAAGGTAACTACTTTTTTTTTTTTTTTGCCATTGTATCTTGATTTTACTCATTTTGTATTACTGTACAGCTACAAGCTCTGTGCACAAAAAAAGAACAGTCTATTTGCAAAACTGTTGAATGCTTTGACCTCAAGGGCACAGAAACTGTTGACTCATTGTTTTTACTGCATATAATATTAGTCCTTTGTCACATCCAGGGAATGACATCATCTTCTTCATTCTTAGCAGCAGGTCTGGGTAACAGAGAAAGTGCAGCAGTAGTTGTCTGCTGTATTTGCTCCCAGGAGATGAATCTGGTACCAAGATTCAGATTTTGAGTCACATTTAGAAGAAATTTGTGCCCAGTCCTTGCAGGGAGCTCTGCTGCTGCTCACTGTCTGCAGAGCAGGCAAGCTGGCAGGAGCACAGAGCATGCAGAGTGAATGTCTCTGATGGCACTGGCTTCTCAAAAGTGATAAGGGGAGAGAGGAAAGGAAGAGATTAGGCACAGATCTGTTCCTCAAGGTCAGTTTAGCAATAGGAATCTCTGAACTTCTGGGAATTACATTTCTCTGGAATCATAGGATCCCAGAATTGTTTTGGTTGGAAAAGATGTCCAGTTAGGATCACTGAGTCTAACCATTGACCTAACACTTCCAGCTGTGCCCTGAATGTCATGCCCACATGTTTCTTGAGCATCTTCAGGGATGGTGACTCCAGTCTAACACTGTGAAAGGCAGCTCTCTAAAAATAGGTCATCTCTAGGGCATGCTAACAAAATGGGAACTGGTTGGCTTCAAAATGCACCAGCACAAGTATTTTAACCATTCCAATTTTGTATTCATGTCTGTTAATCTTCTACTCACACTAAGTAAAATGTCTGTGTCCTACTCTGAAAGAGTAATTGCCTGTTAGAATTATTTGCTGGTGCCTGCCTGCTTTGTGGAAGGATAGTCATTATGGGTAGAAATCAGGACAGTGGAAGTCTGGGGTTATACACCACCACCTACGGGGTTTTGCACAAGTGTTTCCTTGCAAGGGAAATTTTAAGTGTTGCTACTCAAACAGTAAAAACTCCCAGTGAAACTCAGCTTATTCAGGGAGAGATTCCTTGAGATGTTATTCCTTGACAAAATGACAGCTCCTATTCTGTCTCCATTATCTACTGCCTTTAAGTTTCCCTAGAAAAATGAGATGTATTTAACAAAAAACAAAAACCAAACAAACAAAAAAACCCCAAACAAACAAAAAAACCAACACCCCAAAAAAATCCACCCAAACCTTTTGTATGCCCACAAAAGATTTTATGTCCAATATGAGTTCCTCTGTTGACAGACTGGATCAAAGTGGGCTTTGAAAAGCTGAGATCCTGGCAGCTGTGAGAGGAGAACTGAGGTGGCAAGCTGAGAAAGTTGGAGGCAATGGGTGAAGGATCCAGATTGCTTAATGCTTTCACCTCATTGCTATCTACAACTACCTGAAAGGAGGTTGTAGCCAGCTGGGGTTGGGCACTTCTGTCAGGCAACCAACAACAGAACAAGGGCACACAGTCTCAAGCTGTGCCAGGGCAGGCTCAGGCTGGATGTTAGGAGGAAGTTGTTGCCAGAGAGGGTGATTGGCATTGGAATGGGCTGCCCAGGGAGGTGGTGGAGTCACCATCACTAGAGGTGTTGAAGCAAAGCCTGGATGGGGCACTTAGTGCCATGGTCTGGTTGATTGGGTAGGGCTGGGTGAATAAGTTGGACTGGATGAGCTTGGAGCTCTCTACCAACCTGGCTGATTCTGTGATCTGTGGCAACCCACAAGAGTGAACTCAGACAAGGAGTACACACATGGAAACAGTTCCTAGAATGCCAAAGCTAAACAGGAAAAAATGAGGCATGCTGTAGAAGATCAAATCCAGACTGGTAAAGTTGGAAGCAACAGGAACTTAGTGCATTGGCCTTTTGCATTTGTGCAAGCAGAGACAAATGTCTTGCAAGTAACTGGCTGGGGTGGGAGCAGGTTTATCCATCCCAATTCCTATCCCAAACTTATATCACAAATTTCAGACTTACTTGTTCTGAGAAGTAAAAACTGTTAGCCTTTTTACTTTGTTTCTTAAGCTTTTTGCTTCACGTGAAACCTGACCTCCTTTCTCAGTCTCTTGTTCCAGTCCACAGTTCCTCTTCAGTCAATGCTTCTGAAAGATCTCAAGCAGCACAAATTCTGGTGAGGCCAAATCCCTTGATTTTCCCTTTACCATGTTTAGAAAGGGCTTTGTTTGGATGAAAACGATGGCAGATATTTCCCTTTATCCCTTTAAAATTACTGCCCACATCTAAAGAATTTGGTCTTATGTCACTTTCTGAATTTGGTCTTATGTCACTTTCTGACAACTCACCTGAATTAAACAGGTTGCTTGCTAGGGCCAAATGAAATACTTGGGAAATAGACCATACAATTGATTTGCAATAGTAAATGCTCTTGGTATAATGTCTCTTCCTCTCAGGGGAAATGCTGGCTGAAGGAAAAGAAAAGATTAATCTAATGCAAGTATCCTAAAGACATCCTGTTAATTGTGCTGAACTCAGGTGGCATTGTCTATGCTTTTGTTACACCTAGCCAGAAAACAGTGTAAAATTCAGAGTTCATTCCCACCACAGAAACCTTTGGTGCTACAGGATAATCTCTTCCTTTGGAAACGAGATGAAAATGGGTAGCCCAGGGAGCTGGTGGAAACCCCATCCCTGAAAATGTTTAAGGCCAGGCTGGATGAGGCTGTGGACAGCCTGATCTAGTGTGAGGTGTCCCTGCCCATGGCAGGGGGGTTGGAACTGGATGACCCCTGTGGTCCTCTCCAAGCCTGACTGATTCTATGATTCTATGTGGTGTGCCAGACTTTTGCTTAGCTTTTTCAGAGGTGTTCTCCAACTTGCCCCATCAATGAGTACAATAACAGGACTTCAATTAATTTAACCACATCAGCAGTTTTAATTAGGAGAATAAAGGTATGTGAGCAAAAGGAAAATTGCAGGGTAAACAGCAGCAAAATTTGGAAAAAGAGATTTCTTGTGATTGATTAGGAACATAGAATCACAGAATCAGGCAGGTTGGAAGAGAGCTCCAAGCTCCCCCAGCCCAACCTAGCCCCCAGCCCTACCCAACCAACCAGACCATGGCACTCAGTGCCCCAGCCAGGCTTGGCTTCAACACCTCCAGGCGTGGGCACCCCACCACCTCCCTGGGCAGCCCATTCCAATGCCAATCACTCTCTCTGCCAACAACTTCCTCCTAACATCCAGCCTGAGCCTGCCCTGGCACAGCTTCAGGCTGTGTCCCCTTGTTCTATTGTTGGTTGCCCGACAGAAGAGCCCAACCCCAGTTGGCCACAACCTTCCCTCTGGTAGCTGCAGAGAGCAATGAGCTCTGCCCTGAGCCTCCTCTTGTGCAGGCTGCACACCCCCAGCTCCCTCAGCCTCTCCTCACAGGGCTGTGCTCCAGGCCCCTCCCCAGCCTTGCTGCCCTTCTCTGGACACTTTTCAGCACCTCAGCATCTCTCTTGAACTGAAGGGCCCAGAACTGGACTTGTTTTAAAATTCATCCAAAATAGAAGCTTTCCTTTACAACTGCATTTGCTGTGTCAGTTCTGAGTATCACATTCAGTGACAGCAAATCTCATATCAGAAGCCTGCAAATATATCCAATAAAACTCATAAATGTTCACAAAGGGCTGAGTGAAACACAGCCTGCAGAAGTTAGATGTAATGAGAGTCTGGAATTTGCTGTTTGGTCTAAAATGTCCTTTTCTCAAAGCAGGCAAAGCCTTGACTAAGGCATCCTGGCTCATATGGAAAAGGCAGAACATCACTGGCTTCACTTCGTGTAAATTAATCAGGCTGAATGTAGTCTTCCTGTAATTCAGAGCACTGCTGAATACTATGCATGAAAGTGTTCCTCCCCTGATAAACATCTCCACTTTGCATATGTATCAGTACAGGAAAATAGGTATTGACTTATTCACAATTTACTTTTTAGGCACTGAGTTCCCAGAAATAGGCTCATATAACAGCATCTAGAAGCAAATGAATTTGTTTTTCTTCATTTCCTGGCCTTAAAGCCACCTTGATTTTAGGAAAATTATGTTCAGCATATAAAAACCTTTACTCTCAGCTCTGATGCTCGCTTCCTTCTTCTTGTAATATAGATTTTTGACCTGGGTTCATTATGCCCCATTCCATTTTTCCTTCAGCCTGATGGTTAAGAAGTTCCTTAATACTTTATCAAACACAGGTTCCCTGCAAGAGGCTAACTTGTTCTCCTGCTTTTATTATTTCTGTATCTTTACAAACTGGGAGGTTTTGAATGTGGCACACTTATTTTCACCTGTCAGTATGGATTTATTTATTTATTTATTAGTTCTGTCATTCTGCAGAACATTAAGGAGATAAGTCAGATATTTTCTCTGATTGTGCCTTGGTGAGGGTTTTTTTTTTTTGTGTGTGTTCTCAGAAGGCTGTGGAGCTTCCCTTGCTCCACAAAATAAAACAAACAATTTTAGCTTTCAAAATGTGTTAAAGAGATCTCAGGAAAGCCAAACCCAACACTAAGAGAAGAGTTCCACTTGTCTTAGAAAAAAGACTTTTATTGCTTTACCATGGTCATCTTACCTAACCATTTAGGATCTCCTGATGTTTAATCACTTGAATTGGGAAAAACATGTTGGTAGGAGCTGGAACAACTCTCACTACCAATACAGGCTGTGGGATGTGGGCGAGAGAAAGCAGCCCTGCAAATTGAGCCCTCCTCAGTCTCTAGGGGAACCTTGAGGAAGATGCTCATCAGAATAGATTCACAGAATAGTTTGAGTTGGAAAGGGCTTTAATAATCATCCAGTTTCTAACCTCTGTCATGGGCAGGGACACTTTCCACTTGACCAGGTTTCTCAAGGCCTCATGGAGCCTGACTTTCAACATCTCCAGGGATGGGGCAGACAGAACCAATATTTGCCAGCAGATGCACATCTTCTTGTCCATGGCTGCAGCTTCTTTGCTAAACATACACCTCCTTTTGCTGCATGGTATTGCAGACTAGTGTCTTGAGGTGAGTTCAGAGGGCTGGAGCACCTCCCCTCGGGGAGACAGGCTGGGAGGGTTGGGGCTCTTTAGCCTGGAGAAGAATGGCCTCCAGGGAGACCTTAGAGCAGCCTTCCAGTACCTGAAGGGGACTACACAGGGAAGCTGGGGAGGGACTTTTTACCAGGGCTTGTAATGACAGGTCAAGGGGCAGTGGCTTTGAGCTGGAACAGGAGAGATTTAGACTGGAGATTAGGAAGAAATTCTTTACAGTGAAGGTGGTGAGACACTGGAACAGGTTGCCCAGCCAGGGGTTGGAACTAGATGATCTTTGAGGTCCCTTCCAACCTCACCATTCTATGATTCTATGGTAGAAGCTAGATACAACTCTTCTGGCTCCTCTCAGCCCTCCACAGATGCTTCCTATTTCCAAAAGGCACCTAAAAACAGGTAAAGCTTTTTGAAATGTTTGAAAGGCTACTCAGTGCCCTAGGATACCTCATATCCTCATTATTTAAGTACCCAAACTTATTTCTCTATTTTGGTGCCTCCAGTGCAAAATTATTACATTGTGAGAAAGAAGTCTAACTTGTGGGGGGAAAGAAAACTGATTTCAACCCTATGTTTCTTGTTGTAGCATTATGAAAATGGTATGGTAACTTCAAATACCTCAATTGTACCATTAGATTGTGTCATTATGTGGCTTGCTAATTCATAGGTTATTCAAATGAATGTTATCATTCTAGACTTCTTAGAAGCATCCATACGAGAAATTCCCAAATTTCAGCAAAGCAAACTGGGTGTTAGGAAGGGAAAACTTTCACTGAATGCATTTTCTAATGCATGCCACTGAAAAAAAAAAAAAAAATCATTACATAACTGCTGTGTGCATTCCAGGACTTGGTGCAGCCTATTTTTAATACCTGGTATGAAAGAACTTCCTGCTGCTTTTTCTTTTTGAGGGCCGCTCTGTGGTTCATTGATCATGTTGTCAGGCCAGTTTTTCTTCTGTCCTTAGACCTCATTTTCAATGATTTAAAAAAAAAAAAAAAAAAAAGTGATAAAAGTGATACACTATCAAATGGAAGAAGGTGTAAGGTATGCTGTGTAAAAGTTGCAGTGGTCCCAGAACAGAGCACAACCCACCCAGGTTTAATATGGAACCTGAAATCTAAGCATGTTAAAGACATGAGCTTTTAAGAAAAGCAGAAGAGTTTATCTGCCAAACAGCAACAGCCAGTAAGGATTTTTGACTTTGTGCTCAATAACACACAAATCTGTCTTCGTTATCTAGAGCATCTTTAATTTCATGCTGCTCTCCACACAGTGTTGTCACAGGTCACCATTTTGACCAGATCATTAACACAAAGCATTTTGCTTGCATGCAAACACAGAATAGTTTAACTGTAAAGAATTTTTTTACAGTATTGATGTAATTTAGCTGTTAAAACCCTAGGCAAGCAGATACTGAGAGAGATTAAATGGCCAAAGGGCCACCACTTTTCACTCCATCTGACTTCCTGCAAAGCAAAGGCAGCAGGACTTCCTGAACTCATTTCTTCTCGAGTTAGAACATATCTTTAAGGTATACATGCAGTCAAGTGACAGTCCATTAAATCTGCTAAAAGAATTTACAAGTACTCATTTTGCAGCCGAAAATACAATGAATGTACTTGGGAATTAGCGAGGAGTTAATTGTTAGAAGGGACCTTTGTGACTCTCTTTCATTGCTAGCAGAGAAACGGAGTGAGGATTTTAAATGCAAAGGTGCATTCATTGCTAAGCACTGCAGCCGCTGCGTGCGCCGTGCTCTTGACATCTGTGGCAGGCAGGCAGGCAGGCAGCAGAGCGTTCAGTCAGATGACTGCACCAAGTATACCCTCAGCTGTCCAACCTGCCGCCCTGCCGCGCATCGCCACTGCCATAAAAGGGAGCTTCCCACGTACAGAGCACTTCCCGCGCTGCCTTCCTTTTCAGTTTCGTGGGAGAAGGCAGTCAACTGCGGGAGAAGTGGAGCACCTTTAGGGGCTGTTAGAGTGTGTTTTCCCTGGGGCTTGCGATGATAAGATGCACTAAGAAGGGCGTGGACGCCAGGATACCTGCTGCACTCCGCGGCTTTAAAGCATGGGCACATGCGGAGCAGAGGCAGCGCGTTTAAGAACCCCGGAGCTGACAAAGTACTTGAACTTCCCCTCCTGTTGCTTTGATGTGCTCCCACCAGAAGCGATTCCTTTCCCTCCCTTCCCTCTGCTGCCTCCATAAAGTTTAATTTCCACAAAATACCTTTTTTTTTTTTAAAATAATTTATTTCTGTGCTGCTGTAGATCTTTGAAGTTGTTTCTGTTGCCAGAGAAAGTGCTCCAGCCCTCAGTCCCGAGTCTCAATCCCAGTGCATTCCTCCCTCTCCCTCTTCACATCTGAGCTCTCTAGATTATAACCTTTATTTTCAGAGGAAACGCCTTCACCCAAAAATGTGAAACCTGACTGAATTCTGTGTGTTAGAACGAAATTCATCACGAGTCACCTAAAAATCTTCCACATTCCCCTGCAGGGGGTTGGAACTAGATAATCTTTGAGGTCCCTTCCAACTTTACCATTCTATGATTTAGGCCAGAATCATGGAGCTGCTCTGCTTAATCTTGTCCAGTACTTTGTAATAACATCTTGTTTTCAGTTGCTTGTAACTGTTTGGGCTGGTATTTTCCAGGCCAAGCATCTGCCCCAGGTTTAATTTTTGGCAGTTTCCAGCTGGCTAAATTGCCATTTTCAAGAAGGAGTTTTTTTTTTTAAAAAAAAAAAAAAAAAAAAAAAAAAAAAGGGAAAAAAAGAAAAAATTTTTTCCCATATTAAAAACTGATTACCCAGTGGCTTCATTCAGAAGTGTCTGTGCCCCTGTTTCTATGCAGAGAAGTATTTGAAATGGAAAACCATCACCGGTCCAGCTCCATCCGTGTACCTTTTTTGAGCAGCAAATTGGAATTTGGCAGTGCCGTTGCTGTGGTTTCACAGATGTGCATCCAAATGTAACAAAGTTCTGAGACTCCATAAAATCTCCGTTTGCACGTGATCGGTTAGGAATTGTTAGCTTTTGGCAGCCAAATTTTCCAAAGATCAGCCTGTGCTGACGGAGCCCTTTGTGCACTCAGCTGCTCGGTGATGTGCGGCTTTTTCGCAGAGCCACCAAGTATGCTCTTTGCCTCAGGCAGGGGGAACCAAGCAGCACTTCGCTGCCATTCCTCCCTCTGCGCTGGTGAGGGATCGCCGTCTGTGAGATCAGACTACCGCCTCCATCAGCATCTCCCTTTCTTCTGTCGCTGATGAGGCAATGAGAAGGGGAGGATGGGTCGGAGGATGAAAGAGTTTGGGAGGAGTCCTCCAACCGGCAAGAGAATGGGAGGGAGCAGAAAATAAAAGGAAGAAGGAGATGCAGATGGTAAATGCCAGGGAAATGAGTGGCTTGAGAGCAGCCCTGAGGAGAGGGACTTGAGGGTGCTGGTGGAGGAGAAGCTCAATCTGAGCTGTCAGTGAGCTCTGGCAGTCTAGAGAGCAACCAGAGCCTGGGCTACAGCAAGAGAAGTGTGGGCAGCAGGGCCAGGGAAGTGATCCTGCTCCTCTGCTGCCCACTGCTGAGACCCCACCTGGAGTGCTGCAGCCACTGCTGGAGCCCCTGGGACAAGAGAGAGATGGAGGTGCTGGAAGGTGTCCAGAGAAGGGCCACATCTCAGGACTAAGTAGACAGGCTGATGAAGAACGAAGATCCAGAGCCCTAGAAACTTAAGACCAGCAGAGCTTCATATATCCTAGCAGGGTCACCAGTGCCAACGGTGTGCCACATGAGTGTGTTTTCTCTTGGGAAACACAAGGAGGCATAGGTCTAGGGCCATGAGGATGATCAGAGGGCTGGAGCTGCTCTGCTGTGAGGAGAGACTGAGGGAGTTGGGGTTGTTCAATCTGGAGAAGAGAAGGCTCTGAGATGACCTTATTGTGGCTTTTCAGTTTCTTAAGGCAGATACAAGAAAGCTGGGGAGGGACTTTTTAGGCTGTCAGGCAGTGATAGGACTGGGGGAAATGGAACCAAGCTAGAAATGGGTAGAGTCAGCCTGGATGTTAGGAAGAAGTTGTTCAGCATGAGGGTGGGGAGAGCCTGGCAGGGGTTGCCCAGGGAGGTGGTTGAGGCCCCATCCTTGGAGGGGTTTAAGGCCAGGCTGGATGAGGCTGTGGGCAGCCTGATCTAGTGTGAGATGTCCCTGCCCATGGCAGGGGGGTGGAACTGGGTGATCCTTGTGGTTCCTTCCAACCCTGACTGATTCTATGATTCTATGACTGCTATTGGCCAGTGCCAAGACTTCTCCTAGGACAACTAGGACATCGTGGACAGAAATCAGTTGTGGAAGCAGTTCTTCATGACTAGGGGGTTAAAAAAAAAAATTATACATATATACATAATGGGATTCTGCTATGCAATGGGGAAGAGATATGATATATTAGGTAAGGAGGTTAATAAGCATAATGGAGATAAAGATAAGATGCCAGGGGAAATAATTAAGAAATAATAAGAGGGTGGATGTGCAGATGAAGGAAAGGAAACTGGGAGATCAAAACAGAGCGTGAAGAGTTCAAGGAGGCAGGAGCCAGGGAATGGAGGGATGGATAAACAAAATGTGGAAGAGCAAGAACTGGCAGTTACCCAAAACCAGCACAGAGGAGGAGGAGAAGGCAGAAGCCAGGCAGAAGAAAGATGAGTTAAGAGCATCAAGGGAGAGGAGTGTGGCTGAAGACTGAACTTTAAGAACAGACTGATTTTTTTTTTTGAGTCGAGTGAGACATCAATGCAAATTGTGATTTGCCTATAATTGTATAGCAATAGGATGTGCCTAGCATCTATAGCCACAACTGGTTTGGTTTGTTGTTGTTTTCTCTTTTCTTGTTAGAAATCTTCTTTATCAAGTATCCTGAATCTCTTGAGCCAGAGCTCCAGTGTTAAGGTGACCGCATGTCACTATCTGTTTACTTTTCAGGCTTCCTCTGACTTTATTAACAAATATTTGAAGTGCCTAAAGTGCAATACACTGCTTTTTTTTTTTTTTTTTTCCAACCACAGTAAAGAAAATATTCCTGCAAAATACATTTGAATAATATTATAAGTAATTTTAAAATTATAGATAGAGCTGCCAGCAGTGCCTCTCACTGGCAGAGCAAAGCAAGGCCTTGCTCTTAGCTCGGTGCCCCTTCACTGTGGGTGTTTGTCATCTAAGCAGGCTTGCACCATCACTGCAGGACTTGGGCACACTTCATCACAGGACAAGCAATTTTTCCTCCCACCAGCTAGGAACAACACCACCTGGAGACACAGGAAGAGAGTGATGAAGAGGGCTGGGTGAGCTGGGTGGCCTCAGCGTGCCCACGGGCAGAGGAGAAATGGAGGCTACTCGAGCAGGAGCCAGGAAGTACAGCAGCTGGAGGTGGAGTGGGAGATGTCCTGCTCCATGGTACTGGCAGAGCTGCAGAGACACTGGAGTCACACTCTGCCAGGGATAAAGTGGGGGGAATGGTGATGTATGCATCTGACATCACGATTCAGCTTCCAAACTGTGATTTCTTTAATGTGAATGACAAACACTTTGTCACAGCCAGCACATTTGGTCTGTTCTCTGTCAGCTGGAAGATAAGCTGAGCTCTTTACTTTCCTTTTGAGAATGAAAGTAGCACTGCTGACAGAAGGTTCAGTTGTGGATATGTATCAGGTGATAGGAAAAATTATTCTGAAACTGCAAATGGTCTGACATGCATTTATTTTTATATACCTGAGAGTTGCAAGTGTCGAGTAGCAAATCTGCTTGTCATACGGATAGCTTAGAAACACAAATTACACTCTAATAGCAACTCCTAGGAGTAAGGCTGCTGTCACTAATTGGTTCCTCCTAAAGATTAAACAGAGCTAAGAGCTGATGCATTGACCTATTCCTTCTTGAAGCAGATCTCTGTTCGAATTCTGACCTACGTCCCAGCTAAAAGTGCGTTCAGTCCTTCTCTTAATTTGCAATAGACACTTGTGTACATTACAAAACCATCTCACAATTTGGCAAATTAAGTTGTCTGTGGTTAGCTCTGGAATTGCAGAGATATTGCAGTGCTCTGCAGCATTGCATAACGAGCTTCCCCAGACTTTGCCTTACTCAAGTGAGTAACAGTAATCCTTATCTCCAGCAAGCATCAGATTCATCCCATTTTTGAGAAAAGAATTAGTATCAAATATACGATGGGCATGTTATGCCTTGTGGCTGCAATGTTTTTTCAATTAACTTCTCTGAATATACCACAATGAAAAGTGTCAGCTTTTTGCCTCAGAGGCCTATAATTACATTAAATGAACACAGTTAATTATCTACTACCTTCTTTACACAAAACAATATGTTTCTATAAATTAAGATGCTCATACAGGAAGGAAATTGTTGTTCACTCCAATACGTGCATGCAGTTTCTGGGCTGTGCATGCTGTTAATGTACCATGGGTATACAGCACAGCTTTTATGTCTGCAGCCCTTGCTCCACAGAAGCTAAAACAAATTACTGCTGAAAAATCCACAGGCATCACACTATTTAGAGCATGTATGCCGGTGCAAGGAGGTGATACTGTTAAAAGTTACGTTACTCATCAAATAAACACACTTTTCTCTTTCACAGATGTTCCCTATGAAATTCCCTTAGAGAGATTAAACACAGCTTTGTTGGTGTACCTACAGCCACACCCTCAAGGACTATGGAATGTCCAGACATAAAGCTGCTTTTTCTATCAGAGCGGACTGAAGATCTCCTTTCAGAAAACTTTAAAGAAAAAAAATCCATTTTATAGGAATTATTTATAACTAACAGCTTGGTTTCCAGGCCTGCTGGTGCTCTGGCTGGTGTGGACTGAAAATCTTCTCTGCCCATTCCCCTCTAGTTACTAACTACTCCTGACTGAGCAGTTCAGCTCCATGCTAGTGTGCCTGCCCTGGAAGTGCACATACTCAAAAGGTGGCACGGCACCACTCTGCACTAACATGTCCGAAGCAGAAAGTACTCTTTTTGTTTTGACAAACTGTATCCAAATGTCTCTATTTCCATCAGAATAGACGTTAATAACTTAAGGCCTAAACATGTGATCCTCCCTCACCAGAAAATTACAATTAACTTCAGCAGAAGCCCTTATTCTGGCCTGCAGGATACTCTGCTTATAAATGCAGTGTGTACCCGGGTCTGGTCTTGTGTTTCGTTAGGGTCAAACCCTGAAAAGCTTTGGAATACTCAGTGTTCCTACAGGGCACTGCATTTCATTTGGTCTGTATTGTGTGAGTTATCTTTTCCTTTAAGCATTTGTCGGCCCCCTATAGAAAAGTGTTCATTAAAATATCAGAGCATTTGATAATAATCTTAATACTGAGGAGTGAGGAGGGTTGTGCTGCCATATAAATGCTGCCCGGTTTCCTGCTCCCAGGGTGTAACAGGAGAAAGAAAGACCATCTTGATAGGCACTATCTGCTGAAGGAGAACTTTCACCAGGAGCTGTGAATCATCTTTAACCTTTTAGTGGCTGCACTGTGAAGCAAAATGTATCATGCTTCCGGCACAGAATGAAGCCCTTTCCTTTAAATTACTGATAAATACCACCGGCCCTCCTAATTACTTCTACCAATATCAGAAAGCAGTTGCAGAGGAACAAAGAAATGCAACTGGAAACAGGGTTCAGTGGTCTTGTTCTCCCCTGAAAAGCTGATTATACTTTTGGCTGATTCAGTTTCTTTCAGATGGAATTTACCCTTTTTGGCAGTTGGAGTTTCAGCGATGCTGATTGGATTGAGGGCAGAAAATGCATCTTGGGCCGAGGAAAGTAGCTCAGGGTCCTCTGTGTGCCGAACTGAATTTTGACACTGATCTCTTGATTTTGTCTTTTAGCCCCTTGGTGAGTCTCGTTCAGAAGCCGTTTTAGCAGTAGGTTAAAAATAGACACATTTCATTTATGCTTTTGCAGGTGCCTTGCCCAATTCCCTGCTTTCCCCTTAGGAGTTATCTTTTAGGATAAGGACTAATGTAAGGTCAAGGTTAATTCGAAATAGCCAGCACAGGAGAATTTTCTTCCTCGTAGCTCCTTAAGATGAACTTCGCACAATTACAACTGTTAATGTGCTGAAAGGTAATTCCAGTGCTCTGGGAAAAAGTTCAGAATGACAAGCAGTAACCTTTAGCACTGTAAAATGTCCCTGCTGGTTTGTGCTTAGTGCTTCTTCAAAACGCCAGAAGCCATCTTACCACTCAGTGCCATGGCACAAGTGAGGGGTTTTTGAGTGGGGAGGGGGGGGCTCTGTCATTTGGGTCTGCAGAGCCAGACTGGGCACATCTGGCTATCAAAATTGCGCTGTGGAGTTTCCTTATGAGGACCGTTCCCCCACCTCTGTGACACAGACACCGAGAAACAGGGATTCTTTTTTTTTTTTTTTTTTTCCCACCCCTCTTTCCCTTGTTAGTAATTTTCAAATGTAACTGAAGGTCATGGAAAGCTCTGGCTGGGAGGGACACTTTGCTTCCTTTTTTTTTTTTTT
>VWYK01030370.1:5055-16551 GCA_013399775.1 Semnornis frantzii | reverse complement strand
CACCTCCCTGGTGTTCATGTATTAAAAGAATAATCTGGTACATGGAGCTTCAGAAGGGAATTTTTCATAGAATTCACATGTTTCATTGACTGAAGAAGTAGCTCAAAATTTGATCTGGGTGAAAGACTTTGGAGTGGAGTGGCGAAGCTCAGCTTCCCCTTGCTTTCATCAAAACAACAGATATCTAAATAGTTTTCTTCTTTCTGTCTGTGTTCTTTGTGAAACAGTGAACTGGGTAATAGACTGCTTTGGTATGATTCACACACATACAAATACTTTGTTCTTCAAACTTCACCTTTGTGTTACTCTTTTTCATAAAAGCAGAGGTTTGTGGGAGGAGTGAGGGGGACTTGGGAAGGAAGAACCTCATTGCATCAGTGACAGAAAGGTGAGAAAGCATGCTATATAATCATGTTTTAAGTTCTAAAACCGAACATGACATTGATTCATCAGCTTTTGTTTTTATTTTTAAAGTTTAAACATAATTCAGACTGCTCTGTTCTTTCTGAAACGGCTAAAAACCTGGAGAATCTTTTTAACTTTGGGAAACTAACACAGTGCAGTTAAATAACTGACAAGATATGTTTTTAAAGATTTATTTTTTGGTGGCTATGAAAACATCTGTCTGCTTCAGCCCTGTGCAAGATTATCTCTTTTATGCACATTGTTTTTGCTGTCTGTGTGCGGGATATACATGTGTATTCTCTTTGAGGGGGATGCTAAGGGAGCTTTGCCTTTTTTTTTATCAGTGTAGTGGCTCAGGTTTTCTATCATTTGTAAGTTAGTGCTAGTAAGAAAATCTGAGGGATGAAAAACATAGGCAGATTCAGGAATCGTTTTGAGTCAGTACTCTTAATTCTTACCTTGGGCTGTGACTTAGGCTGGGTGCTTGAAACATGTTTCAAAACTTCTTTTTTTGTTTGTAAGGGTAAACAATCCACTAAGTGGCTTTGAACAAATAGCGAAGTTGATATCCTCAACACTGATTTCTGAAAGACAAGGTGGTGTTTTATTAAGGCATCAGAGCAGAAAGGACTGTTCTTGATTTCTTTGCACATTTTTCTCTGAAGTGTTTGGCAATTCATTTGGAACAAGATCCTCTACAAAAGGCAGGTGCTGAAGAGAGACTTCCAATCAAAGTTTAAATCTTTGGAAGTGTCCTTCAAGTTACGTTTAAAATCTTTGGAAGCCTACATTTTTTACCAGACTCTCTCCCTGTGCACCTAAATTTCTGTGGTTATATGAGTTCAGATCTGTCTGAGCTTAAGTTCTCAGTCTTACTCAAACCAGACTTGTCTTCTGTGTGGCTTCTCTGTAGAATATGATGTCCTAGAGCACACCAGCAGGACTGAGAGATCTGGAGAGTAACTGGAAGGAAGTCCCTGAGATGTTCAAGGCCAGGTTGGACGAGGCCTTGAGTAACCTGTACTAGTGGGAGATGTCCCTGCCTATGGCAGGGGGGTGGAACCAGATGATCTTTGAGGTCCCTTCCAACCTTATAATTCTGTGATTCTAAACTCTAGAAATCAGGGTTTGAGACGAGCAGGTTTGTTTCTTCATCTACTCATGCTGGATATCTTTAAGTAGAAGTGGACTCTGCTACATTTTTAGTAGGCAGGTGCCAAGATGCTGAGTGCTGCTTCACCTGACTTTGTGTGCAAGTAAGTTAATATATTCTTAACTAAATTTTGAAATAGCTAACAGGGCTGCTTTTCAGTGTAAGAAAAGGGGACTTTAGGACAGATGAAATGTCAAGGTTCTTACCTATGAAGCCTCTTAGTTTCCATTTTGATTAAATTTCCTTGTAGTACTTGTTGCTTTTTATCACGTTATAATTAAAAAAATGATAGTCAGTAATAGGAGTGGAACTGGTTATTGGGCTTCTTAGTTTGTAGCACAATTGGGTTTGCTCTAAATAGCCTTAGGAGGTGTGCTAAAAGAATACTGCATGTTTAATGCACTTTGATTAATTCAATTGTTGTTTTCTGATACCAAAAGCATTGCTTCTATTATTTTGCTTTTTGTGTATTTCTGAAGAATCAGCAGTTTAATATCTTCAGATGCATTGAGACTCAGCTGTAATCCCAAAGCTCACCTTCATCACAAACTAGTTTGATGTACTAGTCACCTTTCTGGCCTTTGAATTAGAAGTGTATTCCAGAGTCACAAATAAGAAACTGGAGTAAGAGCGATGTCTGTTCAGAAACCTGGTACCTTAGATATTTCCACTGATAGCTGTCCATGGAAAAGCCAGCTAAAGTCTCCTGTGGAAGCACAGTTAGTGACATGTATAGACAAGAAAGGATGCCATCATTTCTGTGCGTTACAGCCCTGCTGCAGGAACCTAAATAATTTAGCACTGAAGCACCAGTTCATCTTTACAAAGAGGTTCGTGATGTTCTTTTCATTCAATTACCTTGAAAAGACTTCACATAGGAATCATGTCACCATTTTCACCAGCCCATTCATATAGGTATTTGGGTTAGTAGGTCACTGAAACAGATTGAGAGGTGGTAACTATGGGATCTTTTTTCAAGTGCCATGACAACTAATACTAATTATAATATTGAACTTATTAGTTATCTCTACTCCCAGAGGTTAGGAGTGAGCTTTCATTGAAAGGTAATGTGAAAGTTACTTGGCACATTGAAAATAAAATGTGGCTGATATTTCATGGTAAGCAAGAGTCATGTACAGTAAACACACCCAAGTTCCTGTTTTTGTGTGGAAGGAAGTGGGGGAGAGGAAAGGATGAGAATTGGAGCAAGTTGCTACATGTCTTAAGGGGCTCAGAGAATCTCTCATATTGAGAATGTTTTATTTGTGGTGGGAAATCTGAAAGGGTAGAATTTCCCCCTCTCTTTGAGCAGTTTTTATGGTTCAGTTACCATTGCTAGCCTAGTTCTCATGCATTTTCCTACTAGAAGCAAGAGTTAACAGCTCATTACAGGAACTGTGTGGCATGCCTTTGGCAGGGCTTCCTATTTTCTGGTCAGTGGATAAGTTTGTATATTTGTGAGGCAGCCATTAGGTGAATCCTTCCTCTTAACTACTGTAAGAACTAGAATAAAAAGCCTGGGGAAGTACCTAACATTTTACACATCCCTCACCATTTGGCTGAAAGGAAATGACTTGCTTACTGGCTTGAATTGGTACCTATTAATTAAACCTATTTTTTTAGAGTCGACTGCATAATGTGCAATTGTAAAAAACAAACTGCTCATGGAGGAAACCAAAGCCCTAATGTATACATTACATGTTGTTTGGTCTATCAGAGTAGTCATCTGCTGGTCCTCTATGTCTAACTGGTTGAGCAGGTCTTTGTTCTGCAGCAGTAGTTATGCTTTCAGAAGATAATTCATTAAACCTGAAGTTCTTAAGAGATGTTTTGAAACTAGAACAGAGTACATTAGCCCTTGAGTGATTTTATATAGGTTTTGTTTCCTGTGATAGGCAAGATACAATTTGTAAAGACCAGAACTCTGAAACTGAGTCACCTCTATTATTTTTTTTTTTCCTTAAAGGTCAGGTTGTTTGTGTGAGCAAGTGTCAAAGGTGCCATACCAACTCAGATCGAAGACTCAACTGACCTAGCATCTCATCTGCGGCAGTGACTGCTCCTTAGGAAAGAGCTTAAGGAAACAGAATTTGAATGGGATTTGCCTTCTCCTGGTTTCTGGAAGTCAGGACTTTAAAAGCTTGGTGATGGAGTTTGTTATAAGACTTCAGGAACAAAACCATATTAGCCTGAGTTAGCCTTGTGTTTTTCAACTGACTTGAGTGCTTCAGAGATGTCTGTGTGATGTGTGAGTTTCCTCTGTAGAAGCTGTGTTCATTTTTCCTTACTGACTTAGAATATGTATTAGAAGGGATGTGGCTGGTAGGTTGAGAGAAGTTCTCCCTTTCTCCTCTGCCCTGGTGAGGCTGCGTCTAGAATATTGTGTCCAGTTCTGGGCCCCTCAGTTTAAGTACAGAGAACTGTTTGAAAGAGTCCAGTGCAGAGCCACAAAGATGATTAAGGGAGTGGAATATCTCCTTTATGAGGAAAGGTTTAGGGAGCTGGGTCTCTTCAGCTTGGAGAATATGAGACTCATTCTCCAAACATTAGTGAGGTAACATGACCTCATTAGTGTTTATAAATATGTGAAGGATGAGTGTTGGGAAGATGTAGCCATGCTCAACAATGTCAAATGACAGGACAAGGGGCAATGGGTGTAAGCTGGAGCATAGGAGGTTGCATGTAAGGATAAGGAAAAACCTTTTCACTGTGCGGGTGGCAAAGCACTGGAATAGGCTTCCCGGAGAGGTTGTGGAGTCTCCTTCAGTGGAGGCATTCAAAGCCACCTGGATGTGTTCCTGTGTGACCTGCTGTAGGTGACCCTGCTTTAATAGAGGGGTTGGAATGGATGATCATTTGAGGTCCCTTCCAACCCCTAACATTCTGTGATTTCTGTGATTCATGTGCATGACATAGACTAAAGGCTGGGGAGGGACTATTTACAAGGTCTTGTAATGACAGGATAAGGGGCAATGGGTTTAAACTGGCAGAGGGGAGATAGAGACTGGATGTCAGGAGGAAGTTGTTTGCAGTGAGGGTGGTGAGACACTGGCACAGGTTGCCCAGGGAGGTTGTGTCTGCTCCCTCCCTGGAGGTGTTCAAGGCCAGGCTGGATGAGGCCTTGAGTGACCTGTGCTAGTGGGTGGGGTCCCTGCCTATGGCAGGGGGGTGGAACTGGATGATCCTTGAGGTCCCTTCCAACTTTACCATTCTATGATTCTATGATATGTACTCGATGAGAATTTCTTCTGTTTCTTATGGTATAGAAGTCAAATTTGTCTGAACTGTAGAAATCTTAACCCCTTCTGGTTTACACTGCATTAAAAGTCACCAAAGTGAGTTAATCAGCACTGTGGGAATGTGAGGTTGATTTAAATTATACTTAAAGAGCATTTAAAGGGCAGCTTGCTGTGAAACACTCCTAATGCCTTTAAAATTTTGGGGACTATCATCTGGTCCTGGTGGTTGGTTCTGTATGTCTCTACTGACACTTTAGGGTGAGAGAGTTCCCTGTAAAGAGCAG
Source organism: Semnornis frantzii (assembly GCA_013399775.1). NCBI lineage: Eukaryota > Metazoa > Chordata > Aves > Piciformes > Ramphastidae > Semnornis > Semnornis frantzii. The sequence goes on along the minus strand of VWYK01030370.1, from coordinate 11,470 downwards.
CTTTCTTGTGGGATGGTCCCTAGGTTCCTTTGTAGTGAGTATGAGCACGTAGAATTGATTTAGCTTTTTTGATGTGCCCTTGCCTACTTTGAATACCTCTGAAGTACCTTCTTCCTTTGGTCTTATGGACTTGCTGGCAGCCTGACAAGCATTCCTTGTCTTAGTGCTTTTAAAAACTTACATAATTTTTATGTCTTCAGAGAAATGTGGGGTTTTTTGGTTTTGTTTTTTTTCCTGCAGTCCACGTTGGTCTGCTTCATGGTATAAGGCTTGTGTTTGGCTGGGATTTCAGTGTTTTTCTGATTCACTATTTTGGATACCATTTCCAGGTTTTGAAGATTTTTTCTGTTCCTTGTGGCCATGTTCTTTACCAAAAAAACCCCTAAGTGTTTGTGGAATACTGAGTAAATATTTTTTGTGTGGATTAGTATTCTTCCTTTCCGTGCTTATCTAGAAAGTGGCTTTTATTTATTCTTGAGTTATTTTTAAGGTTCTACTGCTTTTGAGTCAATGAAGAGAAAGGAGATGAGTGCAAATATCCAGTAAGCAAAAGTGTTTGTCTGATGCCTGTGGTTCTTTTCCCATCAGTTTATCTTCTTATGTGATAATGTATAAGATACTGTAAGAGCAAAACATCTGTGATTTGGGAAATCTTGGAAGGTTTTGCCTTCACTGAGACACTTTTTATTAAAGTACTGAACAAGCACAAAAAAAAAAAATTGGTTTATTCCTAATTGAAACTTTTTGTAGTTGTTGGGTAAAGGCTGTCTTCAGTCCTCAGGAAAGACAAATGGATTTAGTAGTCCAGAGTACTAATGAATGGGTACTGACTCGTGTTTTGGTTTGTTTTTTAATTCAGTTTGACCACTGCCCTTTGTGTGTATCACATGTGGCTTAAATGCTAGAGTGTTAGCATAGGGTTTGGGAAGCTAGAGTTCATGTCTTGGCTCAGCTCATAGGCTTCTTAGGGATGTGCCTTCGTGGTATTCTGGAAGCAGAACTTGCTCAAGAGTCTTGAGAGTGTGCAAAGTCTGCTGGAAACCATTTGAAAGTGGTTAGCATGGTGCCAAGTTAGCTAGTTCTGCTAAGAAGTGGTTAGAGCTTCATGCTACCAGTTTAGACTTTGCACTCTGCTTGCTTAGTTCACAAGGCTTGCAGTCATCTCAGAGCATGGACAAAGTTCACTCTTGTCATCTTGGTAACTAATGCTAGAAATGTTTTCTGTGGCCTTCAGAAATACAGTATTTTTAATTTTTTCCCCCTCCATTCCTCTGGTACAGTGACTAGTGCTTCCTTCATATTTCTGCTCAAGGTGGTGCTTGAATAGTAGAACTTGGAAGCTTGTGTATAGTTGGGGGTGGGAGTTGAAATACATTGGACAAAACTTTAGCCCTGCGTATTTACCTAAACACTTTCTTAATTTCTGATACTGGTAAGTGGATTAGCTTCATTTTCCTAAGCAAACAGCTGGTGAAACTGCCCATTCTTTACCAGATGGTCTCCTAAGTTATGCAAGAAGCATTCTTATCTCTTTCTTTAGATGCCTGCAGTAGGTGACTTTGTGGTTTGTGTCCCAGTTGATATGCCTGGATGATTTTTTTTTTTAAAGTGTTTGTCTGAAACAGAAAGAAGTAGAAGTTAATTTAATAACCACAGATGACTCATAATAAAAAACAGTCTCATTACATCAGTAGGGTCATTGCAAAGAGAGAATGATAAGAGATGCCACAGAAGTGGCATCTCACATGTACATGCTATGTATGTAGCTGGTGTTGCAGGCTGCAGAGGTGGTCCTGAGACTGATGAGACTCTGGGGTGAAAAGAGCCAAGGTACCAAAAGCTCTCAGTTGTATCTGAATGTACTGAATCTAATGGTCCAGAGGGGAGTTATGTATGGATCCTAAATCTGATATTATGGTACTAAAGCCTTTGCATGCTTGGCTGAGCATATTGGCTTGACTTTACCTGTTTTTAGGAAACAAGTTCTATGCTGTGTTTCAGTTGCTTTGGAGTAATTGCCATGGCCACAGTGTGTGTGTGAATTATCAATAACATTTTCTCTCTTAGTAATATGTTATAGGTGAATTAGTATCCTAAAGCTTTCTGGGTTCGAGTAGTCTTCTACCAGATAAAATTTGGAGTTGCCCTTGGATGCTTTATAGATTGTAAACTTCTATCTATGATAACTGAGCCATTCTCCTCATAAGGAATGTGAAAAGGAAGTGAGATACTATGTTTCACTTCAAAACCAACAAACTAGGGGTTGAGTTCTTTAATAATCCTACATCCAGAAACCTGTTTTTTATTAGGAATTCTTAGGAAGACAATGACAGATTCTTCTAGTAGAAGTAGTAGCCACATAGTGACTGCAGTATGCCAGGAGGCTGAGCCAGGCCATTCTTCCTCTCTATGCAGTACTGGTGAGACCATTGCTATCAGCAGTACCTTCTCCAGTATCTGTCCCACCATTGACAACGTGGAGCAAGTCCAGTGGAGGGCTGCCTAGCAGAGGAAGAGGGTGGAGCATCTTTTGTGAGAGACGAGGTTAAGGGATCTGGGATTGTGTAGCCTGGAAGGGAATGCTGAGAGCAGGTGTAGCTGCTGTCTCGACTATACAGTGGGTGATAGTAGACAATATAGAATCAAATTTCTCTTGGAATTGCACAGTCCAATACAATTCAGGCAATGGATATGGGTTGCAGCAAAGGAACTTACAATTAAATATTAAGGCAGCAAAATTTCCCGGGGAAGGTGCTGAAGGGCTGGAACAAGCTGCCCAGGGAGACTTCATCTTTGGAGCTATGCAAAACCTGAGAGGAAGCTTGAGTGTATCTGTGAACTGATCTGTCTGGTTGTAACTGAAGAGGTGAGAAAACCAGTAAACTAAGTTTTGGTTATATTGCAGGGGAAGTCTGCAAAGAGATGAGTAATACCCTTTGCTATAGTTTATATACTATTAAGAACTTTCTTAGTTTGTGCATATTATGTTTTCAAGCTGCTAACCTGCAGAATTCAGCCATCCTTCTGGGCAGGCTAGGAGCCTGTACCAAAATGAATTTTCCATGCTCCTAATTTCTCTTATTTTCTGAAGAGTAAGTTGCTGAAAGTAGTGAATTGATTTTAACAATATTTATGCTTTGGCAGTGTTTTTTGATTTCTCTTTAAAGTGACATTGTATATCTTTATGGAAGAGAGTTAGCCCTAGCTGTATTGCTGTGTCTAGTGATAGACACTTACTGAGTACTTTCAAGAGTGAGCATTTCCCAGGGTGCTGTCTGTGCAGTTGCAGTGGGTGGAGGTGTATTAATTTCCTGGAGGTGTTCAAGAAAAGCCTGCATGAGGCACTTAGTGCCACGGTCTAGTTGGTTGGACAGGGCTGGGTGGCAGGTTGGACTGGATGATCTTGGAGGTCTCTTCCAACCTGGATGACTCTATTATAATCTTGGCTTCCTGGGGCTTGCAGGAGATCCCAAAAAGTTGAAAGCTTTTTTTTTTCTAGGTGATCCCACCTGTTAATTTTTTTTGGTGCCTTCATGTAGTTGTTTCTTTGTATAAATATTAAAAAGATGGACTGAGCTACAACTGCCAAAAAATGCTGATGACAGAAAGCTCTTTTCTTTTTTTTTTGATCCAGCTCAGGAGAGTCTGTATCAGCTGTTTCAGTGTCTGAGGACTAGGCATCAGACTGAATCACAGTTGCTTAGTCTTATTTTGAGACAGATGCATGAGATACTGGCAAGGAGGAAAAAGTCTGTAGTTGACAACTGGTATGACTTTACTCTGGAGATCAGTTGTCTGGATTTGTTGCCATTCTGGGTATTTGGAGCTATGGCTGGCTCTAACTTTGTCCTTTTGGTTATGGGGCTGAGCATGGTACCTGTATTTGCATCTGCTCTGAATTACTGCAGGAGGCTGCAGTGGAGGATATTAACTGCAGTGTGTATGTGGAGATTACTTAAGCACAAAGTGAATTTTTTTTTTTGTTTAAATTATGTTTTTTTTTCCTCCTAGCTGACTTTTACAGGAGAGAGTGTAATTCACAGCCATCTGTTTGCCTGATTTTAATGGGCCTGAACCTGTTGCACAGAATGTTCCAGGCTAAAGCTCAGTTTGGGTTAGCTTAGAGATAGTCCTTGTTTGGAGAAAATAGAGCTGCTGTTGGTAGTCAGAGGAAATAGGGAATTGTTCAATGGAAAAGTTGAGAGGGACAGACTTCTAAGTCTTCCATAGCCAGCTACTGGCTGTTAGGCTGAGTATGGTCTTCTGGACACTTTTGGCTGCTGCATTTTGCCTTGGTGAGAAGGGGAATGATGCCACAGGTGAGATAAATTCTGCCTTGCTGCCAATTACCATTTGCTCCCAGCTTCTGTGCAACAACTGCCACCCGCTCTCTGTCGGGGCAACAGTAGCCTGACTCTGTGTTTGAGTCAGCAGCAGCTGCTTGTTGCTTTCTTGGTTTTTGCAAAAGTAACAGCCCAGCTCTGTGTGTTAGGAGCAGCAGTTGTCCCTTCCAGCTTCCCTGTGGAACAACTGCCTGGATCTGTGCAGCAGGTGTCAGAGGAGCATTTTCAACAGCAGCTGCTGCCAGATGGGGAAGTCAGCTGCTTTCCTGTGATGTGGAGGTAGGCTAAAGTCTGTGCTTTTGCGGTGGTGGTGGTGATGGTGTCACAGAAGGTCTCAAAACCCAGATCCAGCTGTTAGGGCTGCTGGGGTCAGACCACCCTGCAAGGGATTTAGAAGAGCAAGTCTGTCATCCTGCAATATAGCTTTCTGGAAGCACTTCCTAGGTTTGTCTTAAATACTGTGAAGTCTGTCTGCCCCCTGAATTTTCTCCTACTGAATGTCTTCTTTGGTGGTTACTTTGCTGGTTTTATGCAACAGTGTGTAATGTTACTGTGCCAGTTAAATAGGGCCTCGAATGGTTAGCTGTGAATCTCTGCAAGGGTGAGATCTCTGTCACCAAGGTGATGGTTAATCTGTGGTGCTACCTGAAAAACTTTCAGATTAGCACTCTGAAATTTTTGTTGTGTGCAAATCTGAATCTGCCTGATGGGAACACCTACCCGGTCTGGCAAAGCAGAGTGCTGAGGAAGCTGCTTTGACATTGAGTAAGGTTGTGTTCAGAATCTGATATTTACATGTTCAGGGCAAAGCAATAGTTTTTTCCATCTTCACATTCATTTTCCCCTTGTGTGGTCTGAAAAGAAAACAGAAGACTCTGGAGCTGCTCTTAAGGGAAAAAATGCAGGGAGAAGGAACTAAAACCAGGGGGTGGACTAGATAATCTCCAGACATCTCTTCAAATCCCTACCATTCTGTGAACTTGTTCTACCTTTTCTTCCCATTTGTCCCTCAAAAAAAACCATTTTGGGGTCTCTTTCTGGTGTGTAAAGTTTACAAATCAGTGAGCCTTGAGGGTTTTACCTTTACTGTGGTGGTTTGTTTCTTTCCATGTGATGACTTCGAGGATGCACTGGTTGTTGACTGAATCAAGAGTTAGTAGTATTCTGATAGGAATTTTAATCTAAAATATTTAATGCTTTTAATGAAGCTTCACATGAAAATAAAGCTGAGTAAGATTTGTGAATAAAAAAACCCCAAACAACCAAATAATAAAAGACCTACAAAAAAGACATATCTTCCCAGGTAGAATTGATTTCCTTGCTTAGTAACAAGAGGTGAGCTTTTGGGTCTTTGGAGATCATCTCTTTTGATATATTTGAAGTGTTTTTTTTCCTCTGGTTCTGTAGAAATGTAACTTCTTTTTAACTCAAATTTTGTTTTTTTTTGTTTTGTTTGCTTCTTGCCTGTTTAGAATGAAAGAACTAAAAAGAAGCAAAATGACTTTATGTATTGTAAGTAAACCCTGTGACTTTTAATGTGCCCTCTTAGGGAAGTGAAGCATATAGTCTTATGGTGCCTCTGAACTCTTACCAATGAAATGAGGGACAAGTGGCATACCTCAGGGGTCAGTGCTGGCACCAGTGCTGTTTGACCTCTTTGTCAGTGCCATGGACAGAGGAATCAGCCCAGCCTCAGCAAGTGTGCAGCTGGCACCAAGCTGTGTGGCACAGTCACTTGCTAGAGGGCAGGGATCCATGCAGAGGGACCTGGACAGGCTGCAGAGCTGTGCCCAGGCCAACCTCATGAGATTCAGCAAGGCCAAGTGCAAGGTCCTGCACCTGGGGAGGCACAGTACCAAGCACAACTCCAGGCTGGGTGGTGAATGGCTGAGAGCAGCCCTGAGGAACAGGCCCTGGGGGTCTGGGTTGATGGAAAGCTCAACCTGAGGCTGCAGTGTGCACAGCCAACTGAGTCCTGGGCTGCATCAAGAGAAGCATGGCCAGCCGGGCAAGGGAGGTGATTCTGCTCTCCTCAGACCCCACCTGGAGTCCTGTGTGCAGTTCTGGAGCCC
>VWYK01030360.1:164618-203175 GCA_013399775.1 Semnornis frantzii | reverse complement strand
TGCTACCTGGGCACACTGCTTGCTCATATTGAGTTGTTTATTACAAGCCCAGGTCCCTTTCTGCCAGACAGCTTTCCAGCCACACTTCCCCAAACCTGTAACATTGCTTGGGGGGGTTGTGGATTAAGTGCAGGACCTGGGATTTGGCCTCATTGAAGCTCATACCATTGATGTTGGCCCATCAATCCAATCTATCCAAGTCCCTCTGGAGAGCCTCCTTACCCTCCTGCAGATCAACACTGCCACCCAGCTTGGTGTCATCTGCAAACTTACTGATGACACAACAGATGAACAGACATCCTAAGGAAGCAAGTGATGATATAGGAAATGGATCCCAGACTTGCTGTATCCCAGAGCAGCCCATCCGTTCATTCCCATGCACCCAGCCCTTAGAGAGATGGGCAGTGCAAAGGTATTGCTCTCCTCCCATCCCAGCAGGGTAGCATATATGCTGGTAACCTCACTGGAAAGATGAAGCTAACAAAGCTTAAGTAGTTGGCCCAAGGCCACCCATCTGGACACATTCCTGTGTGACCTGCCCTAAAAGTGGTCCTGCTTTGCAGGACTTGATGATCTCTGGAGGTCTCTTCCAACAGTTAGCAGTCTATAATCCTGTGATTCTATGAAGCATGTGGCAGCATTTTTTTATTCTTTCTTTGGCTTCCAAAGTAGTCTTGCAAAGTATCTGATGAAAGTACACAGCCTGAAAAAATACTACTCTCTTATTCTGTCATTGTCTTTCTCAAAACTCGTTTCCCCTTTTATATGGATTAAACAGGAAGAGGGATTGAATGTAACTACCTGAGGCAGGAGGTGACGTACAAGCTCTCTAATTTAGTCATTTGGGAGGAAACAGCTGGGTCTTCTAATGTGAGATGGTTTTCTTTTTTTCTTTTTTTTTAACCTTCCTTTTACATACCATATCCTCAATCCGTGTCTGCTTGTGCAAAGGGAACTGCTCAGTAACCAGTAACCACAGAGCAGAGCAGGATCGTTAGAGGGGAAGCTGACAGCGCCGTGTGTTGTTTGGCATTGTGAAGCTGAAAGCTTTCTTGTAGCTACAGCTGACACCTCCTCCTTTGGAGCACACTATGTAAATATTGCATGAAGAAGGCAGAGAGCTACACTGTAGCATGCTACTTGAGATTGGTGGTGTCTGCTGCTTAATCAGGTAGTGTCAAAAACAAATACAGTAAAAATACCCCTCCTAGTAACTTCCCTGGTCCTTGACTCACACCTCTGGAGAGAGGCTTTATTGCAAGTTTTATTGAGAAGTTTGTAATTAGTGTGTGTTTTAATGTAGTGCATCTCCCTTTGTCTTTATTCTTAAAAACAAAATTATAGTCTTCAGGATCTCTGTTATCCTTTGCTAGGCAGGAACATCATCATGTTTGGGGAGGGGTGGAGGGCAGAAGGAAACCAGATGGATTTCTTCACCTGAAAGGTTTTTGAAATGGAACATCTTGCAGCCTAGTTAGAACCTTCCCACTTTATGTCACACACACTTTGCATCAGCTTCTGGGTGAAGATATAATAGTAATCTAATCAGTCTTTTGGACTCAAAATCACTAAATATCAGTAATACAATGTACTTGTATGTATTTGTAAATATGGAGCTTTTTGGAATGCATGAAGAGCCTCTTTGTACAAAGCAAGGATACTTTCTCACTAAAACATGTCCAGACAGAGCTGAAAGGTGATCTCCATGCTGAGCTGCTAAGGCAAGTGATGAGACACAGATACAGGCAGGTGGAGACAGTGAGACTACAACATCCACTAACTGAGCAGGTGATCATCCCAACATATTGGTAACCCAAGCTACTGTCTGGTGATCATTTAGGCATCATTGCAAAGAACAGGCATAAAGGGGGATAAAGTGCAATAACATTTTAAATTGCTCTGGGGTGAAGGTAGAATAGAGAGATCTGCTATTTGTTTTAATACCTGTAAGTGCTTGAATGTGTTGGGTATAACTGGTGTTCTCATGCTTAGGGTGATCTTTCTGACCTGTTGATGCTGGCAAAGCTATTCCTTATTCCAGGGTTTGGAAGAGGAGCTTAATAAGAGGGCTTGTAAGAAGGCTGGATGGGGACTGTTTATGAAGCTCTGAAGCGATAGGATGAGAGGCAATGGTTTAAATTAGAGAAGAGTAGATTAAGACTGGATGTTGGGAAAAGGTTCTTTACAATGAAGGTGGTTGAGCACTGGAACAGGTTGCCCAGAGAGGTGGTTGAGGCCCCATCCCTGGAAATATTCAAGGTGAGGCTTGACAGGGCTCTAGACGACCCGGTCTAGTTGAGGACGTCCCTGCTTATTGCAGGGGGTTGGACTAGATGACCCTAAGATGTCCCTTCCAACCCAGGTGATCCTATGATTCTATGTAGATAACTAAACAAGTCTTTGAATGGGAAGCATTCTCTTTTGAGTCTTGATCAGATATTGCATAGTATGCTGCAGTGTATACTTAAGTGGTCTTAATAGCCACTGACTATGCTAGCACAGGATCTGGGTGTAGCGTGGCTTTACCATAAGGCTGTGACGTGTCATAACACTCATTATTATAATGCAACTTCTGTAGTTTGTGATGATTCACTTGGATGGAATAATATATTCATAGATGCATAAGTTTTTAAGTGTCCGTAACTATGTGTGTGGTCCCATACCTACTGTGTAACTAGCAGTAGTTATGCTTTGGTACTTTGCTGGCACTGTTTCTCGGACCAATGGGGTGTGTTTTATTTTTCCTGTAAGCCACACTAGCTGAATGCAGTGATGCACTGGGCTCCTATGCTCTCAGCAGTCAGCAGCCTGATTTTATAGACTTGATGTGAATTTGTTTGCAAGGAAAACACTCCTGTCTATGCTTGTAGGAATAAACATGCCAAACCTCTACTAAGCATAGCTGTGTTTAGACAGAAGCTTCACACTGCCATTCTGTCTTCTTTATGGAAGTCTTCCATAGCTGTCCTGAAATACTGGCAGCGTGGTTCTCCACTGTCTGGGACATGCCTGTAGGTGCAGACTTTAATGTATAAAGTTCATAAATCATCCCTAAAGAGTTGAACTGCTGTCCTGCGTGATACACACAAGACAATGCATAGTGTCGTAGAAGAGCTCACGTGTCCCCTTTACTCATAGGGGGACTTTACTTGTAGCCTTGGATTATTTAACTTCTCTGGATCTCAGTGTGCTCTGCTGTTAAGCCAACAGGATTTACCCACCTTTTATAAAGTGTGAAGATGAGTGTGTTAGCTCAGTGCTTACTGCTAGCATAGTCTTTGGAGCCCCTGAGTTTGGGTCATATTCCTCTACCATCAGGTCCCGGCCTGGGAGCAGCGGTTACAGAGCGGCACAGTCATGTTGTCATCTGGAAATGGGAGTTAGAGCATTGCCACCCTAATAGCAATCAGCAGACACAGTAATGAATAGGATTATTTAAAAGCTACATTGTCCTCTGAGGAAATGTACATTTAGGATGCCAATCATGCTTGTCAGCTGCGAGCCTGTTCCTCTGGGGCATTCCTTCCTATTTTGGAGTCCCAGGGTCGGTGGAGCTATTTGAGGTGGAGCATGTGCTCTCAGCTCAGTATCTTTCCTTCGCTTGAGCATTTTGCACTCTCTGACACCTGCCACATCGCAAGCAGCCTGAGGGACAGTTATTCGTGGGACAGATACTACAAGAGGCAGCTGAGCTCCCAGTGTTCAGCAGGGCAGCTGGCACAGCCTCTGGTAGTGCATAAGTGGGAGACCTGCAGTTTCCCAGGGCTGTCACTCCAGCAACTTTCACCAGCATTAAAGTCACTTAGAATTTAAAAACAAACAAATAAGGATATGTGGAGTATTTTCCTGGAAGAAGGCCACAGAGCAGATTAAGTGCATCTCCCTCCTCCCATCTCCCAAACATGTCACAGGAAGAAAGACTGGAGTTCAGCTTTTTCCTAAGTAAGATTAAAACAGGTTCTGGGGCTGGCTTCTGGGACAGGACGGAGGAAAGCCAGGAGTAGGAGGGATGCTCTCTGTGTGTGTGTGTGTGTGTGTGTTTTATGAATGTATCTGTATAAGGTGATGCTGTCAGAACTCCTAAACCAGCATTGGTGGTAGCATCTCTTTTTAGTATCAAAAGGGCTGCTTATTTTCCTTAAATAACAAAGGATTGGAGCTGTTCGCTGAAGTAGAGAAGGGACTGATTCTAGAACATCCATACTGGTTTTGTGTGTGACAAGGGATAACAATACTCTATCTTCTGCATTTTACAAACCTTGGACAACCTTATCAAGTTTGTTTTTTCCCTGAATCCAGGTAAGTGGATACTTCAACAGAGGATGCTTTACTAAGGGAGAATCTAGCACAGTAGTTAGCCTCTGAAATATTCTCACTTGAGGCATAAGGAAGAGTCTTCTGGCTGTTACTGTTCAAAAAGAGAGTTTCTGTTTAATGTTTTGCTCCTGTCTTTGTGACTGTAACAGTATATGTCAAAACTCTGGACTGTTTTGGGGAATCAGCTTTCTGCCTGTTTTGGAGCTAGGCAGCAGTAGCCTGCATTTCATCCTTTTATACATACATCCTTGATTTGTAAAGATAAGTCTAAATAGTTCAGTTTAAAAATAGTTTAAGTGGATTTGTCATGGATAACAACTTTCGAAGTAGTCATGATCTGGGCAGGAGAGTCCATCAATCTGTCATTAAATCTCCCTCTGTCCTCTTGCCACCAGGACCATTTGCTTTTTGTATAATGGCAATTTGCTATAGACACAGTGTATGAGAGACAGCATCACCTTGGAGAGAACCTCCTTTTTTGAAAGAACCGAGGCTCTGGCCCACGTGAGCAGGATCTGAGGACATACAGCACGGGCATAGGAGCAAGGCATTACTACTTGCACCCTTAGCCTCACTGCTGAAGATGTTGTCCCAATTGCTTGGCTGTGGCAGTGTTGGAGTTTCTACCAGTCCTTTCAGCTGTACCACTCTGTACTTGTGTGCCAGGATGAACACTGGGATTGCTGTTTTGGATAACTCTTCTCTTTTGTTTGGGGAGTATTTAGTAGAAATTTGGGATTCAATGTGTGGTTTTTGTCTGTATGTGCACACATGTGTTTTACTTCTATTTAAGCAAGAAGAGGGTATGGTCAAAGAAATGGGGTGGAGAGCAGAAGTTTGCAAAGGATTTTTTTAGTCTCCTTGGAGCTGATGCCACAATCATGACCAGATCCTAAGAATACTCTTTTATTCTTCAATTTTTTTTCCTCTTGTCAAAGGCTCTAATCTTGCCCACAGCATGGGGTTATTTCCCACTGTCTTAATTCCAGTGTTTTAGATGTGGTAGGGTTGGACTGGAGATCATCTTGTGATTGACCACCATGGCCTTCTGCTGGGTTTTGAGGGTCAGTAGAAGGACTGAGAGTATAGTACTGTTACATTTACTTCAGCCTTTACACCTGAGGAGTGGTGACACAAAGCTTTCCCTGTGTGTTGAGGAAATGATTTGTTATCGTGCTGTGATGCTAAGCCATCAGGGCTTTAACTCATCTGATGAACAGGGTGAGATCATGCTTTACCAGACACTAGCCTTAATGGGAGTCCAGGTGTCCTTGTGTTGGGGCCTTGTTTGAGAGGAGCTGAAACTTCTTGTCTTGCTGTGTGTGAGAGGTGTTGGCTGGCTGTGATAAAAACTTTGCCTCAGACCAGGATGAGGGTGCAACTGAGCACGTGTTTTGGATCATAGGGATTTGAAAACATCTTAAGAAGTCAAATGAGAAAATGATGCACACTGTTTTTGTCTGTAAAATGTAGAGACTTTAATTAGTGCTAGCAGAGGGCTGACAGTCCAAACCTGATTGATTATGTGTTTTATCTGCCAGCATCCTGTCCTGCTTGATCCTGTCTTCTGCATCTGGTTAACATGAGCTGGAACAAATCTCGATCAAACCCTTACAGCCAAAAGGCCAACATGTTGTCTTTACTGCATGTTGTGACAAAAAGGGTTAAACATAATGTGATGGTGGCTGATAACTTGGTTTAGGCAGAAACAGTGCAGTAAATACTGACATGACATGGGAACACTCTTGAGCTGACGTCCTTGTGAGCCTTGCGGTGACATCAAACTACTGGACCTTCTCCAGCTGAGTTTGGCCTTGCCCCAGTGACAATAGATGTTAATCTGTTGGCTTGTCAAAAAAAGTGTTAGTGGTTTTTTAACAGACCCATTTCCAACCCTCAGATTTCCCTGCTAGTAAACACAGTGTTATGTCATTGTTTCACTGGGAGCCAAACACTGAAGCCAACTTTGCAGTGCTGTTGTCAGCAAGCATCCATTCACTTTGGGGCTTTATCTGAGTTCCCAGGCTCTTTCTTCCCACTGTTGCCTTTGTCCTAAACTGTGTCCATCAAAAGCCTATGGATCCTCTATAGGGAATGTGCAGTGTGTGGCTAACTCTTTCCAAACTGTTTGTCTTAGATGGGTCTCTTGTGCATGCTTAGCAAAGGTACCTTGATTTGTGAAGCTTCATCTTTTTGTGACTTTAGCCCAGACAAGCTCTTGGATTCATGAACTCCCACATGCACAACAAGGTGAAGGGATTTGCAGCCCAGTCTTGCTCCTGATCGGTAGCATAATAGCCAGGTCATAGCCAGGGGCAATACTCCCACCATGTTAGCTCCTGTTTTGCAAAATACAGTAGCTGAGTTGCTATTAAAAGGACAGGTTATCAAATCAGTAACATTCTGAATTAACTTCCTTAGCTTTCAGAAACAACAATTACACAGACGAAATAAAGTAATTTAGAACATTCTTGTAACTATTGTTCCTTGTGCTTCTTCTAGACTTATTTCCAGCTGTCTCTGTGAAGGATATGAAAGTAAAGATTTGTGAAGTTACTTTCAGTGTTTGGGATCTAATCTGCCTAAGACAAGCCTACTATCCCAAACTGTGTTTGGTCTTTCAGAGGCTGGCCACAGTCCAATCCTTCTCATACTAAATCTGTCTGAAATGATATCCCAGATCAGCTGATGTAACCTAGAAAAAGGAGAGAGAGATCTTTGTCTGAATGCAGACCATTGAATACTTCTGATACAGGCAAGACAGATGATGAAGGGACAGGTTTAGCCTCTTGGTAATTGTGCAAGAATTACAATGTCCTTGGGTATGAGGTGAAATAAAATTAAATGTATTTTCCTCACTATGTAATTAAGCTGTGCAGCACCTTGCTGGAAAGTGATAGGAAGGTTGAAAGTACAAATGGCTCAAAGAAAGAGTTGAGAGATTTCTGGGGACAAGATAGACTGCTATCAAAGTATCTGGTTGGGTCAGAAAGTCTGATTTACTGATTGCTTAAGACTAAGCACAATGTCTTTAGCACTTTCTTGCTATTATGCAGTTACCATCTGGCTTCATTAACATCACAGTGCTGAGCTCAGACACAACTTCTTTTGGTCCCAACCTGAGTCTTCTGAAGCTTCCCCAGATGTGTTTTAACTGTATGGCACTATCTTAGGTTCCCAAGGCTTGCTGTATATTATTGATGGCTGTTGAGTCTTTACCAGACGAAGTTAGGAAAGCACAGTTCATGCTGCTAGGAAGTGAGCTACCTGTTAGCACTTCCAGCTCCCTACTCTGCTTCAAACATTATTTTCTTTTTAATTTCATCATGCATTTATGGGCTAGTGTCATACATCTGGGCCTTGGCAGATCACTTTCTGCTTCCTAGCCTTGGGTCAAGTGGGAATTTATTTTTGTAGATAGCATGCTCAGTATTACTATTAATGTATTTGCTGTTTTGTATTTAGACTTTTTACTTATCTAATGCCTTTCATCCAAGCATCCTCTAATACTCTGCATCAGCAAGGTCAGCAGATCAGACAGGGAGAGCATAGTTTTTGTAGCAATATACCTCCTGGCAGAAATACCTTCTCAAAGTGTCCACAAGACTAGTGGATACTTTAGGCTAATGGGAAAACTTTGTTCTTTTTTTGGCTGAAAGTAGTGTGGGTAGACCATGGCACTGTACAACATAGACCTGAAACAGACCTAGAACATTAACGTTGTGCAAGTATATTGCATTCTACATCCAAACCTTCAAGATCTTTGGGTTGGCATGATAGGAAGCTTCAAACTTCTTCTGATGGTTAAGAACTTCCAGTGTAGATTTTTTTGTTAATTCCCAGGCATCCTGTTTGTTCTCACACCAGTACTGACCGTTTTCATAAATAGGTCTCACAGTTTGGTTTGGCCTCTTATCTGGCTCTCTCCACTATTTTGTAAAGAGTCATCATGTCCTGTCTCAGCCTTTTTTCTGCTGAGCTGCTCTAGCTTCCTTCTGTAGAAAAGGCAACCCTCAAAGGTGCATAGCAAACAGACTTCCCTGCTCCCCACTGCTTGCATTCATTGCAGGCTGAATACAGTCTGTTTAGCCTAGGCACTGGCAACTATTTGATCTGGGCAACTTCGAGCCTGTAGTCGGTTAATGAGCACTGCTGGGTACAGTGTTGCCTATGTTGGCAGGGGCCACATGCAGCTGTCTGGGATCAAGCTTCCCTTCAGTGGGGTGATTTGCCAGATGTAGTCAGGTGTGATTTAAAGGAAATGAGCTCCTGAATCTGCCCTGTTCTTGAACTGTGTGTCGTGTTGGCATGAAGGAGAATGCTCGCTGGAGAGTAACTGGTGGTTCCTTCATGGTTTCATTTTCTTTCCTTCAGGGAGTCTCAGAGCTAGTCCCAAAGCCTTGCACGTGATGCTTCACTTGCAAAGCACAGAAGAGAAAATGTCACTGATCATGTTCCCACATTAGCTTTAATGAGTGTAATTTTAAGCAGATGCTGTCTATTTAATGTTCTGAAAGCACAGATAAACTGGTTTTCAGCAGATCTTGGGAATGGAGCAGGTGAGATGAAGGGCACTGTTTCGGTGAGCTGAGACTTCCCCAATGAGACTCTTGGCAGAGCTGCTAGAGCAGTTGGGTGAAGCACTCTCATTTGGGCAACCTCTGTGTGTCCTGCTTGGGTGAGAGGAGAGGTGGCCTGTGGTTTCTGTCTGAGCTTCAACAACAGTAAATAATCTAGACCAATATTGTGGAAGCATGCTGTTTCTGTGAAGGGAGGACAAAGGGGGAGCCAAACATAACAAGAGTATCTCAATGCTGGGGGAAGAGAGCCAGGGTTGCATTCGGAGCATGTAATGTTGGCAGGCACAGAAATGATGTGCCACATCACACGTGTGTTAGTGGAGATAGCTGGGGTGATTATCAGCAAGGTTCTTTGTGCGTTGGTTTGTGATGCTGATGATCTGAAACTGATGCTGGGATGTTTCAGACAAACAGTCTCTCTTTTCAGTTTCCATATCATCTCTGTTTTAGTGTTTTTGGCATTTGTCTTTGGGGTAAGGAAGAGGCCATAGCAGCCCCTGGGAGTTCAATTCCCACGAGTCCAAGTTGTGCAGTTATAGATCTGCTGCCCTTAAAATCGGCATCGTTTGAAGTTGTCCACTTTACATAGCTGGGTACTGACTCTGCTCCAAAGTACCGAGTTCCTCATCCCAAGCTGTTTGGCCAACTATCTTCCTGGTTGATATCTCCTCATCCTCCTTTGCTGAAGAACATTCCCAGAACCCACATCTTTTAGGACTAGTTTGTTTCAGTGAACTTAACGCTTTGGGATAGCTGCAGCTTCCTTCATCAAAGCAATCTGAAACTCATTTGTCCTTCAGATAAAGGGTGTCTTAGACACTGATTTGTTTGGGAGACCTAAGAGGAGAACACAGTGCCCTATGTTTTAAGGCAGTAGTTTTCGCATTGAGACTTGTGGCCTATGTCTGAGGCACAGAATTACAGAATGTTAGGAGTTATAAGGGACCTCGAAAGATCATCTAGAACAATCCTCCTGCCAGAGCAGGATCACCTGGAGTGCATCCACAGCATCACACAGGAATGTATCCAGACAGGTTTTGAATATCTCCAGAGAAGAGGACTCCACTGGTAGAAGCACTGGTAGAAGTAACAACTACCAGTGGGTTTGCCATTCTTAGGCTTAAATTCACTATTTGGTGGATGAAAACCCCACTGTGCAGAGACCACTTGTTAAAATTATGTTTAGTATCTTTGCAATTCTGCACAAGCTTCAGTGAAACAACAGAAGCACCTTGGAGCATGTGCTTACTGTGAAAGTGTCAGCAACAGTGTGGGGAATCCTGACGGAAAACCTGACAAGTCTTCAATGCAATTTGCAAAAAGTCAACCCAAAAGGTTGCAGGCTTTCTTTCTGAATGGAGCAAGACCTTCGTGCTGGTAGAGCAGTGGTTGTTCAGTGGCAGCGTTTTTGTAAAGCTTCTGTGTAAAGGGTTTGTGTATAGAGATTGTGCTGACTTGAGGCAAATTGGAATATTTTAATGAGAGAAATTAGATCATTGGTTATAAAAACAAAATAATGATGAAGTCTACATCATTCATTGGTTTGCTGAAAGGGATAAAAATCAAAAAAATAAATAATTCTGTCGCTTCTGCCTTAGAACCCTTGCTTCTTTCACCACTTCTTTGCTGTGCTCTAGTATCTTCCACTAGCAGATAACAAGTTGGCTTTGCTGATTGTCTCTCTGGGAAAGAGGGGGGGAGAGAGAGGGTGGCTTTTGAGTCCTTTCTGGACAATCTCTTTGTCAGGGAGAGAAGTTGGTTTTCTGTATTATTTCTAATTTGTATATAATCGTAAATACTTGTAAATATATTGTGTATATATATTGTAAATTTAACTTTGCTATAAATATAGCTACATCTTATTTCCAAGCCATCTGAGCTGGTCTGGTAAATGTCAATAGCATGTGTGTGTGTTTCTCAACCCACCACTGGCTAAAAAGCGTGTGGTGGGGAGGACCCAGTGGTGACCCAGTCAGTGCAAGAACATTGATGCTTTGCACTTCCACTTAGCTGCTGCTCTTGAGGCCTGTGGAAACCTCATGCACAGCTGACCTCTGCAGCCCTACTGTCTCCGTTTAAGGAGTGAGACAAGCTCTTTAACGCTTCTCAAAGTACTTAAAAAAAAACACTCCACATCAGGATTGGATAGAATTAGTTTAAAGGGAAATACTCTTCATAACTGCTTGAAACAGTACAAAGCATATAAAATATGAAGAAATACATAGGCCATGATTCTTCAAAACCTCCTTAGGCCAAAGCTTCCACAAACCTCCCTCCACAGAATCACAGAATGTTAGGGGCTGGGAGGGACCTTCTGGGTTGATGAAAAGCTCAACATGAGCCTGCAGTGTGTGCATGCAGCCCAGACAGCAACCGAGTCCTGGGCTTCATTAAAAGCAGTGTGGCCAGCAGAGCAAGGGAGGTGATTCTCTCCCTTTACTTTGCTCTCATCAGACCCTGCCTGGAGTGTTGGAGCGGGTCCAGAGGAGGGTCACGAAGATGATCAGAGGGCTGGAGCAGCTCTCCTATGAGGACAGGCTGAGGGAGTTGGGGCTTTTCAGCCTGGAGAAGAGAANAGGGGGTTAGAACTAGACGATCTTTGAGGTCCCTTCCAACCTTACCATTCTATGATTCCATGACCTCGAAAGCTCATCCAGTCCAAGCCCCCTGCCAGAGCAGGATCACCTGTACCAGATCACACAGGAAGGTGTCCAGGCAGGTTTTGAATGTCTACAGAGAGCTCCCTCCACAACCCCCCTGGGCAGCCTGTTCCAGTGTTCTGTCACCCTCACAGGGAAAAAATTCCTTCTCATCTTCAAACCAGGCCAAAATCCCAGGCCTGAATGTCCCTCCCCCCCCATGCCTCTTGCACCTCCCCATACTTCAGGGATGCAGCTGCCAATCTGGCTCACCCTGGGGGCCCAAACTGTCAGCTGGAGCAAGGCCGAACCAGGCCTCATGCCCCTGTACCAACCTGAGGTAAGGGGCTCCACACATCCACTGAGGAGCAGAGAGGGAGGGGAAAAAAGGGGGCAGAAACAGACTCTGCAACCAGTTTTGTAGGGATGCAGGCATCATGGGATGAAATAACAAAACATTACATTTTTTTGGTGTACTCCCCCAGACCTGTCTAGTGTCTGGAGGCCCTCAAATTAGCGGTTCTTAAAGGCAACCAGCCTCAAACCATTATACCTACAAAGTAAATGCTACAGATCTGTCTTAAGAGGTTTGGGGGTTTTTTTGCCCTGCAAGATGTGAGACCTGGCATGACTTGCCTGGTTTTTCTGAGCAGATCAGTGGTGAAATTAGGAAAGGGTGGCCCTGCAAGAGTAGATTTGGGGTTTGTCTGGGGTTTTGGGCTGCCTGTCTGTGATTTTTTTTTTCTCAGGAGCTGATGGGTACCTGTGTGTTGGAAGCTGGAGTGTTCCTGGGAGTTTTTGAGCTGTCCACATGAACACTCTTCTTGCTAGTCCTGACCAGTATCAGGTGTGACTCTGGTTTTCCACCCCTGCTCTAACTGCAAATGTTTTGAAGTGAAGACAAGGATTATCCGTGGTAGTCTCTCAGGTTACAGCTGAATACATTAAGGAGCACATCGTTTTAGCTGCTGGTTTGGGGCTAGCACTCCTGACTATCAGTCAGGAGACAAGAAAAGTCATCTCCTGCACAGTTGGGGCCTTTTCAGTGTAAAATGAACCATGTTGTATCAGATGCCATTACAACCACTTTAGTCAAACAGCTGATGCCTGAAATTTCACCCCAGAGACTTGTGCCCATGAAGACACGGAAACAAAGTATAAAGTGGTAGTGTAGGACAGTATTAATGATGGGGCCATTTCCTGAGTTGGCAGATGAGAATTAGCAGGAGTTGGGTTGGAGAGTCTGCCAACAACTATCGCTTATTTTAGATAAAGAGGCAGGGAGTTAACATTCAGCATTGTTACTCTGGCTGTAGAATACTTACTAGGCTTGTTGTTACTGTAATGTTTGAAGATGGTGCAGCTCTGGTGAGGTCACATCTCAAGTATTGTGTTCACTTTTGGGCACTTCAATACAACAGGGATGTTGAGGTTCTGGAGTGAGTGCAGATGAGGGCAACAGAACTGGGGAAAGGCCTGGAGAATAAATCATATGAGGAGCAACTGAAGGAGCTGGGGTTGGTTAGTTTGAAGAGGATGCTGAGGGGAGATGTCATTGTTGTCTACAGCTACCTGAAAGGACATTGTGGAGAGGTTGATGCTGATCTATTCTCAGAGGTAATTAGTGACACAAGAGGGAATGGCCTCTGTGACTGGGTATGTTTAGACTGGATATTAGGAAAAAAAATTTCCCAGCAGGAGTGGTCAGGCATTGAAACAGGCTGCTCAGGGGAGGTGGTTGAGTCACCAACCCTGGATGTGTTTAAAAGTCGTTTGGATGTGATACTTGAGGATATGGTTTAGGGTGAACATTGTAGAGTAGGGATAACAGCTGGACTTGCAGTCTTTTCTCCTAGGCAATTTTCTTGCAGAACTGCAGTCTTTTCTCCTAGGCAATTTTTTTCAGTAATTGGTTAGTTCTCTTGCACTGGAAGTGCACAGCTGAGGGTAAAGCCCAAATGACTCCTGCCAGTTAACTCAGCCTCATCTGGATTCCTGCTTGTGACCACTGAGATTCCTCACGCTTGAGCAGTGAACTGTAACAGTGATTTTGACTCCACACTCTTGACACCAATCTTGCAATGAGATGCTATCCAAAATTACAGGGGCGGGATTTGCTCTCCCTTTGATCTCAATTTAGATCACATGGGCAATTTACTGCAGCTTAGCAAGGAACAGTGCGTGAGTGCTGGGGTGCTCACTGCCTGCAAACTCACAGTCTGCTCAATACATGGTAGAGTAAAGTTGTTTTCTTTGCAGTTAAACTTGGTCAAATTGTCTTGCAGTGCGGGTCAAGGTTGCCACAAATTAACCAATGCATGTAATAAGGTAAATCATAGCTCTTTGGTAATGTATCTGATCAATCTGCTGCATCATCTAGTGAGCCATCTGAAATGGCTTCAGGGACTGGGAGCTTTTGCTTGCATCTCTTCACTGTGGTTTGGTGTTTGTTCAACGTGAAATGATTTGTCTGGTGAACTGGGGTGAATCAAAGGTCTGTTTTGCAGTTGCCACTGTTTTGTGGGGTTTCCCTGTGAAGGTAATTTAATTTCTGCCCTACTCGATTGATCTTTGTAAAGAAACATGCTAATGATGATTCTGGCCTTGGAGTGCTTTGCATTTGCCAAAAGAAGAGCCTGTATCATAAATTGAGATGCCTCCTTCTCTCAAATTGCAGCTCCTAATTTGATTTATTTTGAGCATGTTTGTATTTCAGCAATCTGTGGTTTTATTATCCTGTGTTTCTTGCTGTCGTCTGAGCCCGTAAGAACTTTCTTTCATGCCAAAAGGAGGAAGAACAGGATATAAATACTATTATTGTTACTGTTGCTGAAAACTGGCCAACTTTCCAACACACCAAGTGTCTCTTTTAGTCTTATTTAGGGATATGGTAATATTCCAAAGGATGCCCCAAAACTCCTTTAACTAAATTTGTTGTTAACTTACTAGAAATGCAATTTTCTAACAAACAGAAATGTTGGAATCAGGAATCAGCTGTATGCTTATCATTCCCCAGGTAGCACAGACTGATGCTAATGAAAATGATGTGGGTAGTCTCGTGCTGGAGGAGAGATTTGTGTGTAAGGGGCATGAAACTAAAGTTAGTGGAGCAACTGTTCCCCAGATTTTTTGCAGGATGCATTAGCTCAGTTTTTCCTGGGCGCTGACCTGGCCCTGCAGCTGCGATGGTTTCTTCAGCACATCTTGACTTCTTGGCAGCTCAGCTGTTAGGGGACAGCACCGAGGCAGAGCAAAGTCCCTTGCTTGCTCTATAAGTGTAGGGGGCTGTCCTAGCAACATAATTCTATCTATTTTTATTTTTGAAGACCGAGTGGATATAGTTCTGCTCCGTGCAGCGCTAAATTAAAGAAACTATGGCTGAGGGGCAAGTGTGTGTCTTCCTTTCTCCTTGCAAGGAAGACTGTGGAGGGTATTGGCGTTGTCTTCCCCCTCACCCCATTTCTGTAACGGTGGAGTGAGTGTTGCTCGCACCCAGGCAGTATCGTCCCCTGCCTTCCACTGGCTTGACTGGCATGTGTTAATAGTGATCCCAACTTTTCTCCACTCTTTGGGGCAAGAACCTGGGCTGGCTTTTGGGCTACCGTCCATCTGTGTCTGTATCTGCAGCATCCTTAAGTGGGATATAAAGTATATAGTTGCTTTCTTTTTTTTTGAGATGATAGCAAATTTTGAAAGCTGCTTTGCAGTGAGGCGGATTCATGGGCAAGGAAGAAGATATGGAAATAACATAGGTAGAAATGGATCCAAATTTATGCTAGGTGGGCTAGAGACAGGTACAGTCCAAAGTCCAAAGCTCACTGGTTGCTAATAGGTGGGCTGGTGAACAAAGGGCAGGAGAGAGAATCTTTGAGCCTCAAAGCTGTAACAGCCCTGTCCCCCTGTAGGGCAGTAATGAACCGAGCAAGGGCCCCTTTCATTGCAGCACCCAACCAATGACTATTAAGGCCCAACTCTCTATTTTTTGGGTGTTGTATGCTCTTTCCTTTGTTCCACTCCTCCCTGACTTGTTACAGACATGTTTCTGACATGGCAAGGATTAATCCAAGGATACTGATTCCAGCAACTGTGCTGCTGGTGCATTTTAACCCCTTATTTTTGTTATTCGACTTAAATTTAAGTTTGCATTTGTTGAGAGCAAAGGTGCTTGGGACGGTGTATGTCACAGGATCACAGGATGTCAGGGGTTGGAAGGGACCCAAAGAGATCATTGAGTCCAACCCCCCTGCCAGAGCAGGACCAGACAATCTAGCTCAGGTTGCAGAGGAATGCATCCAGACAGATCTTGAAAGTCTTCAGAGAAGGAGACACCACAGCCTCTCTGGGGAGCCTGTGCCAGTGCTCTGTGACTCTTACCCCTTGTGTTGAGGTGGAACTTGCTGTACTGCAGCTTACGTTCATTGCTCCTTGTCCTATCACAGGGAGCAAGTGAGAAGAGCCTGTCACCCTGCTCCTGACAGATATTTAGTCTCAGATATTTATAAACATGTATTAGATCCCCCCTCAGTCTTCTCTTCTCCAGAGTAAAAAGCCCCACGTCCCTCGGCTTCTCCTCATCAGGCAGCATTCCAGTACCCTAATCATCCTTGTAGCCCTCCGCTGGACCTCTCCAGCAGATCCCTGTCCCTCTTAAACTGATCATTTGTGGCACTCTTTGATGAGAGCTCTGAAAAGAACTGCAGCCCAGCCTAGGCAAACGGGATGTACTGGGCACCTCAGGGGTCTCATTTCATTCCCGAGTTGAGATAACTGTGACTGAAGAGAGGTCTCAGGGGGGCTCGGTTTTCAAACTGAGACCCATCCTTGTGTTTGACTTTGCAAATACTTACTCTGCTCAGGTGACAGAGCTGCAGCAGCAGCAGAGCAGCCAAGCAGGGACAGCAATTGCTACAGCAAAATGAAGCTTTTGCCTACAACTCCCCTGAGCCACATCAACTAAAGGGCCATTTTGCCAAAAGAACTATTTGAGCTATGTCTCTGTCCTTTCTCACAAGTAGTTGTTATGAGTGACTTCAGATAGCTGCCTATCTAGGAATATGTATATGTTCCTATTCTAACACGCACAGAACTCTTGTCAGAGTGCTAAATGAGTCTGAGTCCCAGAGCCCATCAGGCTCTTGCTATGGAGGGTGACAATGCTGCTGAGCCAGGAGCAGTTGCCAATGAAAGTAGTCTTGAGCCTCTTCCCTGAACCTTCTGTGTCTTGGCACCTCTCTGAGACTGTGGTTAACCAATTCAGGGAGCAATAAAAAGGTCACATATTATTTCCTTTTTTGGAAGAGAAGCTTTTCTGCTGGTCAGCGGGAGCCTGGATCTGTGCTCAGGGATGCTATCCTGTGCTGGGGTGAAGTGTCATCACTTCCAGCTGCTCCTGGGCAGAGGTCACATCCACCCACAGATTCAATCCCCAGTACCCTCCCTTCTCTCAAACCAGCAGGGATTATCTGGAGCCTGTTTTCTAGTAGGATTTTTCTCATCTAGATTTTCAGGGGACATCACACCTGGTCCTTCTGTCAGATGTGAGCTGGTGGTAAGCAGTGAAAGGAAGGGGCAGCAACGAACTGGTGAGTGGTGGCCAGCTGCCTCCTACATCTGCTCAGCTGCAGCTCAAGCATGTCTGACCTCAGCTGGGCAGCGGTTGCGCCTCCGACTCGCCAGTCTCTGTGACACACACAATGTTCAAAGTGCCTTTTCATATAGGAAGTAGTTTAATCATGATTTTATTCCTTGTTTCAGCAAATCTGACCAGAGTCTGCATTGTTAAGTGTAAATGTCACACACTCAAATATAATAACATCTGGTTTAAAGAGAAAAGAGTGAGGAAATGGTTGTTTTGGTTAAAATAAAGTCTGCATCCTGAAGTCACTCCTCCACAGCTAGGTTTTGTTTAAGGAGATTGAATGTAACCTGTAATATCAAGACTCAGCTTGTATGTGGAGAGTTGGAACAAGGGCTGAGTTTGTCATATCCCTGAACTTTCTGCCTGGTCATAAACTTTTTGGAAATGTTTTTCCTGTCACTGAACATCCTTTTTGCAAGTTCTCCACAATTCACTACCCCTTACTCTGATGTGCAGGCCAATAGGGATATCCCCATTGACTTCAGATTATGATTTACAACATAAGGATAAATTACTTCACAGCCCATCTCGAATGGGACCTATTTATCAAGACAAGAGCTCCTAAGTGCAGGCAGCTGTAGAGAGCTGCCTTCTCAGTGTGCATGGCCAACTGCCTCTTGGGGAACTCGGTGCCATGTACACGTTGCTGGGTCATCCTCCAGCTTTTCCTGTTACGGTTGAGCAGTGCACAAGAGCATACAAATATCTTTATAGATGATGCTGCTCTCTCAAACCCCCATCTTCTTATTGTCAGCTTTTGAAACTCTGCTTGCTCCAGGTTTTTGGCTGCCTCTGGTGTCTGTGGGAGGTGTTTGGATTTTCAATTGCGTGTGTTGTACAGCAGCAGATGTCACACTGCGCAAAGGTTTAGTGCCATTTTCATATGACCTAGAAATGGCAACTTTTAATACTAAAACAAGAACCAAGCGAACTTCCTTTTTATACCTTTAGGACAAGAAAGTGTTGGGTGCCTGTATCTTTCTTATTAGAAGCTATTAGATATCACTTTAAAGGATGCTAGATATATGCACCGATTGCATGTTTATCATCTAGATAGAGGCCTTGGACTAGCCTGCAGGCCGCTTTTAAGCTCAGCGTTAACTTGAAAACAGTATATGAAGCCCTATCAATGCAGCCTATCAGTATAACTAAATATTATTCATGGAGCAAAATATTTCCCTTTCATTATGAAAATAAGGGTTCTCTGCAGTGCTACGCTTCAAGCGTGTTGTTCAAAAGATGTGATCAAGACATCAAAGAAAGGGAAAATTTTAAGATAGCAGGAACTGAACCAGCTGCCTTTCCTTTGGTAATTAAGAGACAATCTTATGCATTGGCCTGCTGAAATTCCAAACTTTCTTTTTTTCCCCCTGAGAGCTGTGTTCTGAAGTGGGCATCATTTTACTGCTTTTAAAATGAGCTGTTTAATTTTACAGTCAGAGTAAGCCTTAGCAAGAAGCAACAGTCAGCTTTAGCACTGTGCTATAACATGGCTCATTAGTCCTCAGAAGGATTTAAATGGCCAGTACTATTTTCTGTTTTGGTGAGAGGAGGCGAAGGTTTGATGGGTTCCCTTGATCAGTCTGACCTGGCTAAGGTGTGCTGTCAGGTTTGTCTCACTGGATCGTCTGAGAGAAGGTTTCCTAGTGCAAAAAAATATGATTAGATGTGTTATGGTGGCATTCTTACAAATCTCCCTGGTTAGGAAGAGTGGAAGCAGGCAGCAGCTGTGGCCCATGGCATGGTGGAAAGTTGTCTGTTTGGGAGCTACTTTATAAATTGGCATCTTCTGAGTTGCACCCTGCTACATACTCCATAGTCATGGTCCAGAGACAAGATAAAAGAGTAAATCCAAGCTCCACATGTACAATAATTTCATACATTTCTGAAAATTTCGGGTCCCTTCCTTGGTGCACATCTGGGCTGACCTGAAGTACCTCTTTGAATTCTCACATATCTGACTTCATGAATGCTGAGTGTTAAAAAATCATTGTAGAAAATATGAGAAAAGTCTGACTGCTTTCATTTTTGTTCTTGGCTAAGAAAGTGGGTGTTGGCTGTGACAGCACTTTGTGGCTGTTGCCCTGGGTTCATGTAGCTGGGACAGCAGAGAGCTTGGTGTGCTTAATTTCTCGCCTGGATGTGGCAGATTGCATTGCAGTATCTACCCTACTTCTTCAAGGCCAGCTTGGGCCTTCATACCTTTGAGCTGTATTGGGTATGTTTGTCTCCATGCCATGTCATTAAGGTGTTACAGTCTCCCTGTCTCTGGGGTTCGCAGCCTGGCTCACAGAACCAAAATTTTGCATTCAGAGCCTGCAGTTGGACAGGCAACCCCAAAATACATTGGATTTTCCTTTTCCTGAGCATGGTCATCTGTGGACACATGAAACTGGCTCAGAAACAATCGCTTTGGTTCGTCAGTGCCCTCTTTTAAGAGAGAAGCAGCAACATCTTCTCTGGGCAGCAAGAAGAACAATCTGAGGATGAGTTTGCATGGAAGATTCTTCTCCTTTTCGGCCAGTTGAAGTAAAGGATATTTGAACTGGGTCTTCAATCAGAGCAGTTTTTGAGGGCAAAAGAGCTATGGTGAAACATCTGTCATAGCAACTTGAGTGTCAGGAGGTATGGCTTCTGTCCTCACCCTTGCCGCAGACTGCCATGTGACTGTTGGCAAATCACTTGTGGTCTGATTTTTTTTTCCTCCCCCCCCCTTTTTTTTTTTCCCCTTTTTTTTTGTTTTTTCTTCTTATTTTTAAATCAGTTGCAAAATTGTGATAATGAAAGCCAAGGTGGACACTGGTGTTTATTAGCTCCACACACATCATTGACTGTTCTTTGTCTGTTCCCTGCATCAGTTTTAGGGGATATGATGGCATTCTTCCATTCTTGCCAGATACTTTCAGCTTGGCAGTTGGAGATAATTCCTTCACGAGGTTGTGCAGGCAGTATTGTGTGATCACAAGGAGACAGTACTTGAAGGTTTGGATTTGATCACTGCCCAATTATCCCTTACTGAGTATGTAACAGTGGGTTTCTGGAGCCACATGTTAGAGCAGCCTTTTTGAAGAGTGGCCAGACCTGTGCATTTCTGACTGCTATCAGCCCAGTTTGGATAGGGAAGAAGGTTTAAACGACCCTGCAAAAACTACTTTTTAACAATTGCTCTATTGGACTAGCTATAGCTGGAAATAGACAAGTTTTTCCATGTGCTGTTTGTGGCAAGTTGTTAATTTATTCCTGGATAGTTCCCCTTCCTGTTTTCTTCCCCCAGATTGCTTTCTACTTTTGTACAAAGACACAGTGTAACCCCATTCTCTCTCACAGAGACACATTGCTTTAGAGGTGGCAGAATATGTTGATGTGCTTCAACTCTAGCCCTGGCCCAGCCTTGTGAGTCAGATAATGTCAGGAAGGAGAGAAGATGACACCATTAGCTGTTTAAAAATCTGATTAAGGGATGCAGATGGATTGGAAAAAAAAATAAATTGAGTATGAGCTGAGGCTGCTTGGGGGAGCTAGAAATTCTATTTCTGTAATCAAAATTTCAGCTTGCCCAGAGCACAGTCTAGAAGTGATGCTTGGTGCCATCTCGATGTGTTTTTTGGGGCTGAGGTGCAGCCCTAAATCCAGCAAGCCTTGGTAATGCAGAGAGGTGTGTGGGAGTATAGCAGCACTCAGCACTTTGCAGGATGAGAGCTTTTCGGCAGCTTGTGTGAAATAAAGTCAGAGCATCGGGACACAAGTAATGGGTGGTAGACAGCTTGAACAAGGGGAGTAGCCTTCTCCCTGTGAACAGAACACAAGCATTCCCTCCCACAGTGCTTTTCTCTAGCTGTAATTTTGTCATTAGGGGCAAACTGGTCACAGTGACATACACTTATCAAAAACCTCCACTGTGCATAATGTAGTCTCCCAATTGTCCTTAATTCCTGTTGTGAGAGAGCTCTTGTCAGCAGTTAAAACCACTGTGGCTAAAAATGTGTATTTTAATCTTTTGTTTTAATGAAAATAACACAGATTGAAGAATTGCAGTTGCAGTTCATGTTCAGGCAACACTAATACCTTAAGGAAGGATGTTTTACATGTTGAAAAACAGGTGGAAAAGCTTTTATTTGAATTTACATCCTCTGGAGTAAAACGCTGCTCATGCAGTGCAGAAACTAAATGCACTGCTGAAAAATACTGAGAGCAACAAATAAGTCATTTATTTAGTTAAAAATAATTTGGAAGGAAATCACTCCCAGTTTTGATCAGCCTTGCCATAGAAAAGAAGAAATTATCTCTATGTGTAGCATAAAAGGGAGCTTAACCAACAGCCAAAATAACCAAGGCAAGGGAACATCCAGTGTTTAAAACAAACAACTCCAGCTTTAAGCTTCTCTCTGATCTCTTCCATTAAAATTCACTCTTGGAGACTCTTTGATAGGGAAGCCTCCTGTTTCTTTGGATAAAAGAGAAATATAGCTACAAGTTCTGCATTGGATGCCCTGACTTCATGGCCATGCAGAAGGGGAATGCAATGGCAGGAGGTGGCTCTGTGTCCCACTGGATCTGTTCAGCTCCTGCCAAGCAGCAGGGAAAATGCCTGCCAGTGCCCACATCCCTCACCCTGGCTTACATACCAATCATTGCTTCCCCCTGCCTTATCAGGAAAAAGGTGACAGAGTGCTGACACCTGCAGGGCGGGATGGTGTTTCCGATGGTTTCTAATTCCAGACATTTCAGCCTGAAGCTACTACAAACCCTTTCTGCTCAGAGCTGTAGAACTGACAGCAAGTAGCATCCTAACCATATAAACCATCTTGTAACCATGTAGTGACCATGTTAGCTTTTGGGAAATCAGCCACAGGTGGACCAGGGCTCATTTATGTTGTCTCTACTGCCAGTGGTCTTAGAGATAGCATGGGTGGTGCAGTGGTTGGGATCTCCTGTTGTGCCCTTTCTCAGTAGTTTCTCCTGTAGCATGAAAGGACTCCTTGGTCATTGCTAATCTCTGCTGTGACTTCTGATGTTTAATTCCTTAGCACAAGTTGGCTAGTTCCTTATGCTACATAAATTAAACATATCTGCCTTTAGCTCTCTTGATAAGAGCTTGAAGTTTACCCAGAAGGGAACCTTTCTCTTCTTCATGTTGTACCCTGAGCAGTGCCTGATGTAAGGAAATACTCTGCTGCTGTGTGGATCAGGCCTGGCAGAGTCTGTGTCTGCACTGAGGAACTGAAATAGCCACAAGGGAAGGTCTTGGACTGTGTGCTCCAAGTCATGTCGAGGCCTTGAGTAACCTGTACTAGTGGGAGGTGTCCCT
This sequence comes from Semnornis frantzii, assembly GCA_013399775.1. Lineage (NCBI taxonomy): Eukaryota > Metazoa > Chordata > Aves > Piciformes > Ramphastidae > Semnornis > Semnornis frantzii. The sequence goes on along the minus strand of VWYK01030360.1, from coordinate 180,693 downwards.
GCCTATGGCAGGGAGTTGGAACTAGATGATCCTTGAGGTCCCTTCCAACCTTACCATTCTATGATTCTATATATGTTACTTGAGACAGCTGCAGACTCCATTGGTACTTGCTGGTGAAGAAGTGTGGAGATTTTGCACAAAGCCCTCCCCACCTGAATGGTCTGAAGGAGCAATCAAGCGCACAGGTTTCAGGCATGACTGCTGTCTGCATAAAAAAACAAGTGGTGTTTTAAGCGCCTGTGAACAGAGGGTCCCGTTCCAACTTTAGGAAGAAGTGTTTTACAGTGAGGGTGGTGAAGCACTAGAACAGCACTAGAACAGTCTAGGGAGTTTGTGGATGCTCCCTCCCTGGAAGGGTTCAAAACTAGGTTGGATGAGGCCTCTGAGCAACCTGTTCTAGTGGGAAGTGTCCCTGCCTCTGGCAGGGGTTTGGAACTANNNCCCCCGGCTTATTTTAAAGATCACATTGCCTATCCTGGGAACATCTCTCTTGTCCTTTGCACGTTTTGCAGGGCAGGTTCATCTCAAGCTTGTTTGCCCTGGGCTTCAAACCTGGGCATATGGAAACACATGACTGTAGTGGAAATACTGCTGCAGGCTCCACAGGAAAGGAGATGAACTAGGAGATGGATTGGTATCTAGGAGGCCCTCTGTCCCCTGTGATCCTCAAGCCTGTATTGCTCTCTCCATCAGATGTGACAAGCGTTTGAACTTTTCTGAAGCATTCGATACTGGGATACCCATCCCTGCTGGCCTGGGAGACCATGTGTGTCTGTATGCTTGCACACAGAAGGAGACAGGAAGTGTTTTAAGAGAAAATCCCTGTGCACGACTGAGCCACTGTCTTCCCGTGCCAGGCGAGTCAGCAAGCTTTTTATATCCCATGGGATTTGAGTGTGCCACAGAGAGTGACGAGTTTATTCTACTGCCTGGAGGGGCGACTTCGGCTGAGTGGGGTTCACTGCTCTGCTGCTGTATTTCAGCAACATGCTCTTAGTGTTGGCCTGTATTAGTTTTATTTCAGTGTTAACCAAAAGGTTATTATTTTCATAGAATCAGTCAGAGTTGGAAGGGACCACAAGGTTCCCCCTGCCATGGTGTTCCGACCCCCCTGCCATGGACAGGGACATCTCACACTAGTCAGGCTGTCTAGACCTCATCCAGCCTGGCCTTAAACACATCCAGAGATGGGGCTTCCACCACCTCCCTGGGCAACCCATTCCAGGGTCTCACCACCCTCATGCTGAACAACTTCTTCCTAACATCCAGTCTGAATCTACCATTTATAAGAATGAATGTGTCCTTGACACTTGCTTCACAAAGCTGTTTGCCCTTAATTTATGTGGATAACTGTCCTCCAGCTCCTGAATTTTAATCTCTGCTCTGCTGCATTCCTGTCAAAGGACAACTTCTTCATTGCAGATGAACACTGCACTTGCCTATGTCAAAATGGATAGACAGGTCTTGAATGCAAGTACCCCAAGAGACCATCTTTTCTAGAGCAGGGTAGGATATAGAAGTTGAGCTGGACATTATCAGCCTTGGATATACTCATGCTCTATGGTAGGCAACTCTCTAGCAGACTCCTGGTAGCCTTCTGTTTCCTCTGCTGCCCAGTATGAGGAGTTGAGCTGGAAACATCAATCCTAGTCCTTCAGAGAGGGCAGTGTGTGAACAGCTACAGGGTAGGCACCAAACTGTCATGGATTCTGCCTTTGGTGTCTAATTTGTTTCAAGTGCTATTAATAATTAGGCAAATAAAATGATTAGTTAGAAAAGGAATTCAGTTTATTGGGCTCATGTTCCAGGAGAGTTTTAGCACTCAAAAAAAAAAAATCTTGTCAATCAAGTAAGTATTGCAGAGTGAAGGGGAATGCAGTAGCCAGCTTGGCAGTCAGTAGGAGAGGCTAAGGCTCAAAATAAACTTGGTATAAAAAAGCAAAAAAATTTTGCTTTCATAACTTTTTTTCCCTGTCTTGTGCCTGACACTACAAAGTTTGCCTGACCCATCTGTGTGTGCTGGCATTCCCAAGGGATGCTGGCTCGTGAATTCCTTTTTCATTTCACCGCCTTCTTTTAGGGTCCTTTAAGACGTAAGCACAAGCATATCCTGAAATGTTTCTCTTCCCTGCTTGAAAAAACCTGTCCTGTCCCTCTTACCACTCGATTCCATCCTCTCATCTTTGGGTGAGTGATGTGGTTGCATTGGTTCTCAGAGGGAACTTCCAAACATGTTTGGATTAGTGACTTTGTATCAGTGGTACAGTTTCAACTTGTTTTTCCTCTGGAACTGATGAAGTTCTTTTTAAGGCCACATTCTCATGTTTATGAGATAATTTTGTGGAGTTCCACAGTTATACTTCAGACCAAATCTCTCATGATCTCCATCCTCACATCCACCCCACTGGTATTAATATCCCTTAGCCTTGTGCTCACTTGATCATAGGAGTTAGTCTAGATGCTATTTAGGTTGGTCTGAGTCCTACCTGAATTTTGATGAGGAGTTTTGTAAGGTTGCTTAGATATCTAAGACCATTTCCACTAGTTTCTTGATTTGGAAAAATCAGAGGAACAGACAGCTCGAAGAGAATTTCAGATTGTGTCAATCTGAAAACAGAGAATGATGATTTACTGGAGTGGTCTTGAAATTATATTTCTAAAGGGGTTGTGAAGGTACCTGCAAGAGCTCTCTTCACAGACAAGCTCTTCTTGGGCTGGGTTTAGAAACAGATCTAGAAAATGCTTCAGCAGCCAGATATGTCTGGACTGAGACACTTCCTGAAGAGCTTATCTTTGTGAGATAGGATAGGTGCTTTCACCTTCCTGAAGGAGGTCGTAGGTTCATTACAGTCTGCCAGTGTCAGCTGCTCATTTTAGAGTGGCACTCATCAGGAATGTTGTTTCCTTCCCCTCCCCAGCCACAAGCTGATTGCGGCAACTGTGTTTCTCTACTGGAGAGGGGAGAAAAGGTGAGAATGGGAGTCCAGCTGTTTGAAAAAGTGTTGAAGCCCTACATGAACTGACTGTATCCCTTCTAATACCTGGTTAGTGAACAGAGGCCTTTGGAAAATGTTGCTGCTGGTTTCCCTGGGATGAGAGAAACCCCAAGTTTTGCGTGCCAGATGTCCTTTCAAGGGGAAAAAGAATAAAGTGACATGGCTGGAATATTATTTGGATTGTTTTTTAATGTCACACCTCGATGGAGTCTGAGGTTATTAACTGAGAAATTGACTCTCAATATTGTGACCAGATGCAGTAGTTGGCTGAGCTCCCTGGCTTCAGAGCTCACTTTTAAATCATGCTTCGATCATCTACACTGCCAAGGAGATTTGCAGTTCAGTGGTGTTTTGGAGTCAGTTCGTGAGTGCAGGAGGACTCCCATGTCAGTGAGAAGGCAGTTGCACCTTCAGTTGGCCTGGCAGGTGTTTCCAGGTGGGCTGGTTGACCTGCTGAGTGGCCAGGTCTGCAGATGTGAATTGGTAGCTGTCTCCTATAGATGGGTTTTCTCCAAACTTCTGAAAAAAACTTTCAGCCTCTTTTGGCTGTCCCATTGCTTAGATCCATGGGACAGGAATGGAACTAGTCAGCTAGATGTGACATTTGCCTATTTTCTGTCTTTTTGCATGTGTTTCTTGCTGTGATAGTGATTTACTGACTTGGAGAGTTAGTGACATGCTCTCTGACTGTGGCTCTTTCTGGTTGCAAGAGTCAGTGCAGTTGACAGACCAGAGCCATGTGGCAGCCTTGCCGAGGAGTCTTGGTTTCTGAGTGACCTGGCTTTCTTGCCACCATGGAAGGCCTGCTTTGGAGCTCCGCCAAGACTGCATTACTGGCATTGTGGTGTCTACAGCTAGGGCATTTTAACAGCAGTTGAAAGTGTGTGTAGACTGCTGCAGCTGTGACAAGAAGTGAGCCAAGCTGGAGAGGATTCAGTTGTCTCCAGCTGAATGTTGGCAGGATGCAACTGACATGAATTGAGGGTATTGGAGCAGTTCATGTGTGCTGGAACTGGGGAGGTGTTTGGCCTAGAGCGTTCCTGCTCATGTGTGCAGGGCTGGGAAGAGCATCAGTCGAGGTCGTAGACTGACTGCATAGACCTGTTTTTGGAAAAGTCCAACATTGTGGTGGAAGGATGATAGTCACCAAGAGTTAGGATTTTCAACAACACCTGCAAATCAAGTTGCACAAGTCCAGGGCCTGTAATTTTTTACTCCTTTGGACAAAGTTACAAAGAAGTCCTTGACAGTCACAGGTTGCAATTCAGTAACAGAGTTAAGTGTAGGTTTAAATCCCATTGAAATCTCTGTAATTTATGCCTTTTTTTGAAGTTCAGTGCCCTAACAAGCTGTTCCTCCGTGGGATCACTGTTGTGATCTCTGCAGACCATTCCGTCCTTGGCCTAGGCCTTCCAGGAAGATTTTGTCTGTTGAGTAGATGACATTTTTCCACAGGACTAAAGCAAAACATTAATAATCACAGTGTTCTGTGATTCCATTTAGAAAAGATATCATTAGTGGGGGGATCTTTTTTTATGACTACAAAGAAGTGAAGCCATCAGGGCACCATCTCATATTCAAATGGAGCTTGTCTCTGTGCTTACAAACCATAAGGAACTTTTTGACTGTTTTTGGCTTGCTGATGGAGGAGGCTTACAGGCAGCTTGGGAAAGCAGAAATTGCCTTCCACGTAGTACAGGCAGCATGGATCTCAGGCATGCAGACTCTGGTTTTATTCTTGCCTATCCCATTCAGAGCTGTCCTGGGCTTGCTGAACCACTCCTGGAGAACGCTGGTGGGAGCAGTGGTTTTTCCCTGTGGTCAACTGTGTCTCAGGGCTGGTGATTTTCCTCCACTAAAACTATTGGTCAGTTCTCCAGCTGGCCTCCTTCATTTACCCTGAAGAGCAATTTGGATGGTTAACAGAGAAGAGAGACTGTGGGAGCCTAATGATGTGTCTCTGGCATCCAAATCTGTGGCTTTCTCATCTGGAAGAGCTCCTACCTTCCTTTTGCCTGATTTTGTCCCTTCCTTCAAATGACAGTATCCATGGTGGTAGTCTCAGACAGGGTTTGGTGTGTCTTGTGGACGATTTCCTCTGTGCTTGCTGTTTCCAGTGGGATTTGGTTGACCTGGGAACAGATCCTTGCACCAAATTTTTTTTTTTTTCTTTTTTTGCCTTTTACGTTGGAAGCTATTCCACTGGCCTCAGAGAGCAATGAGTCATCCTGTCAGTGCATCCAGAAGAAGTCCAGGATGTCCATTCCTTCTGCCTGAGGCGAACTAGAGCAAATTGTGGAGCAAGTGGCTCAGTGGCATTGCTGTGGGCAGCACCTTTCATTTAACAGTCTGCATCTGCTGGTGTGTTGGCAGGGATTTGATTTTATCTGGGTATCTCCTCACACCAGTGGGCTGCAAACAGAGTTGGACTCATGAAGATTGTGATACTTGAACCCAGAGACCTTCCTTTGCACCTCACCTTAATTTGTATGGCAGTTCATCTGCTCCTCGTACAGAGCTGTGCATGGAGACGGATGGAAAGGGAGGCACTCTTCTAGAGCATGGGATGCTGTGGGTGATTTTTACATCCATCTTCATGTTCCAAGGCAATGAGTGGTTTATATTTGAAAAGTATTAATGTTATTGAAGGCTTAAGAAAGGATACAGTGGGCCAAGCCCTTCTAGTTTTCATTTCGCAGGGCTGAGGAGGGTGGGATTTGATCCTCTTTGGATCTATCTCTACTCAAAGGGCAGTTGTGTGGGAGAGAAAAGAGACATGGGAATTACAACACTGAAAAAAAAAAGTCCTACCTCTGCGCTGAGCCATTTTGCAGTAAGACACTTCAGGTGTGAGTTATGGTGCTGTAATTCACACCTCATGTGTCTCATGGCATTCAGCCCACTGCTTCATGTCCTGCACACGTAGTGTGAATGATTTAGGCTCGACTTGCCCCTCGGCCAGCTCAGCCCTCAAGCAAAGATTGCTGGGCTCGACTCTCCTTCTGCTGCTTTTGGTTTCATCTTTCTCTTTGACAACCAAAACTCTAGCTACTCAGGGCAGGCCTTGCAACTTCCTAATTCAAGACAATTTTGTCCTAAGTAGATTTCTCATCCTAGCAAAAACCCAAGGTCATGTTAGGTGCTGTGGAAGCAGCATGTTGTGTCCACACTGCGCGAAACACACCTGCTTGAAACATTTAGGATAGTAAAAGTTGGTCCTGGCAGCAGCAAGCAAAGTGTGAAGTGTGAAAATGGTCAAGAATTTCTTGAGCACATCCGTCTTTATCTCAGCCTTCTGCTTTCAATCATCTCTGTAAGAATGAACACTTAAGGAAAGGATTATCAAGTCAGGTCATTGTTAACTAAAGGCTTGGCAGGAGGTGCATTCATCCTGCAGCTAACTTGAGGGATAGAGTAACCCATTTGTTGCCCTTGGGTGGGACAAAAGTTGTTGCTTCCTTTTCTTTCTCTCTGGACACCTGCAGGGTAGCAGAACATTTCTGTGGCCTCAACCAAACTGACTATTCAACCCCATCAGCCCCATCATGTGCCTCTGCCTGGGGATGTGTTGGTAATGCAACTTCAAGTTGAGAGTTCTGCTTCAAAGCAGGCAGCTGAGCCAAGTCAAAAAGAATTTATCTCTTAAACTGCCTGTCCTCATCCTAAACTCCATGAGCACAAGATACTGCCTCTCCAAGGTCAGTAAATGCAGAAGCTGACTTTGATCCATGCTGTGCCCGAGTGGGCCATTGGTGTGCTGGCAGTCAGGCCTGGCTTGCTGTCAGGGTACTGTTTCATGTTATTATCTTTGCATCTCTGCTTCATGGTAAATTACAGCAGTGCTTCCAGCTCCTTCCTGTGTTACACTTCATAAACTGGAATTTAAAAACCACTCTGGGGACCCAGGCTAAAAACTTTGAATCCACTGAACGAGGATTGGAGTCAAATGCTCGTTTTTCAAAAGGGTCTGGCACTTCGAAGTGTTACACTGCTAGCAGTTGGACCCAGTGTCTGTGGTAGAGGCATATGGCATTCAGAAGTCCCATCAAGCAGAGCAGCTGCATCCAAGTGATGCTATGCCTTAGCTAACGTGCAGATGCATGGGACTCTGTTGTGAGTGGGGCCAATTCAGCCAAGCTGCTGTGTAGACCGCCATGGACTGATAGTACTGCATCACGGAGGAGACACAGGTCAGCATCAATTCAGACATCTCTGCACTGTGTTGACCTTGTCTTACTGTACCTCTGCCTTAACTTCAGCCTCGTAGACATTGGACGCCTAATACAGGATCCTCATGCAGGCAAAGGAAGACACACCTTCAGAGATGGATGTCTACTATAGCCACAAACCTAGAGAAGGATCTGAGATGAGTAACTTCGACCAGTTTGAGATCCTGACTTTGGGATGCATTCCCCCAAATCCTGCCTAGCAAATTCTTGCTGTCTCCAGGTGCTGTGTGTGGTGAGTGCAGTTGTATGAGTTCTTGATAGGCTGCTGTTACAAACAGTGTTTTTTCTGGATTTTGGGTGGTCACGTAAGCATATTTAATACTTTCTTCCTGTGGAACATTAATAATTCCCTTTAGCTGTCTAAGGGTGGGTGAATATTCAGGCTTGGAGACTGAAAGGAAGAGGTTTGTTTACTGTTCCAAGGTACTGTAAACCCCGAATCTAACAGAAATGTAGATGCACACAGTCATTTTGCTGATTCATATTTTATTACCGGTTTCAATAGAACACATAATATAGCCATGGCCCTAAAAGGCTTTTTTCTAAGGTGACACATGCTGACTTGCAGCCACACAGTCTCTTTCCAAAAATGAATAACTCCTGGGGTATGTGCGGCTTTTGGCTGGCTCGTGATAGATAAATGAGAAGGAATTACTGTGGTCACCATCACTGCCACCCTTGGCAGCTCTGACATAAAGTGCATTACCAAGCAGCAGTGCCTCTCTAGAGGAGATGTGAAGTTTGTTACAGGGGGGAAGCTGTGTGAGTGACAAAACCCAGCCCAGGGTGACTGGGGACGTAGTTCTCCCCAACATGGAAAGGGTCCAGGCAGGTTGCTAAGGTGAGGACATGTGCCAGCATGAGCCAGATTTGAGGGCTGATTTGGTGACTGTGTCCTTTGGCAGTATGGTTGCAACTGCATCCCCAAATTTTACATTCTTTTAGTGACCTATCTCCTTCATAACACATGTACAGTATGGAGAGAAGCAGGCTGGTTTGGTGGGCAGTGCAGGTCAACAGCACAACTTGGACTTTTCTCCTCTGGCTGCAATAGTCTGGAGACTCATTTCTCAACTTGTCAGCTGGGGACATAGTTAGACAGTGTGACAGTCCTGTCCAGCAGCTATCCCTTTGCCCAGCAGTTAAATCTGTTTTTCCACAATAAGATATGTATATATGCAGCTTTTAAATGGGGGCTGACATTTTGAGCAGAGATGCCCAAAGCACAGTACTTTTTACAGGCTGATAAAGCATCTCTTCCATATCGCTGTATTCCAGCAGGGCAGAGCAATGCTCTCCCATCCATGGATTCTGCAGCCCAGTGTGCAGAACAAAAGTGATCTGGAAACTGGCGAGTATGGCTGTGGGTGTCTCTGCCTGTGTGTGGCCTGGACTGCAAATTGCAGAGTTGGAGAGGGATGGTTTTATGCTGTCCATGATAGTACTGCATGTCTGCAAGTGGGAAGGCAGGAAGCCAAGCGTGGGAAAAGGAGGGAAAATGAGGATCATTGTGAGAAGAGTAGGAGGTAAGGAAAGGTCAGAGACAATAGTTCAACTTTGCAAATAGGCAGTGATTGAGAATGCAAGGATTTGGCAAAGTATCTTCTTGAAAGCCCTGAAGTTTCACAGGAAGAAGGTAATTTTGTGTTTAATTCAATGCTGCACCCTGACGAAGGGAGTTCTGTGCAAGACTCTTGCACCAGTTTTGCTGCCTTGGCTGGAAGCACTGGGAGGGAGTAAGGAGGATGCTCCTCATTTGCTGCCACTTTAGCATTTCACAGTACAATTCAAGTGTTCATTGCGAGACTAGGGCACAAAATTATTTTCCTTTTTCACTCATCTCCCCAGAAGTAACATGGATTTCTCCGAAGCTTCAAACCAAAGGTCACTGCTGTGAGAGACTTTTTTCCAGTGACTTCAGCACTGCATCTTCCTGGGGTTGTGGATAGTTGCTCCTTTTTTCACAAGCGTTGGTTTCCCATTGACAGGATTGTACTACAGAGAAAAGTACATTCAGTCTTAACTATATATGGTCATGCATTATAGTCAAAGACCTGCATACATCTCACGTTTGTTGAATGCTGTACACATTTGAGGATAGGTTTGTTTTCCAGTCACTTTCTAGCATTTTGCAATTAAAATGCTAATACTCTTCTGTCAGTACCTTATTCTGGCAGTTCTGTGATGCTTTGCCATTTGATCTTGTTCACTTCACCCTAAGTTTTATCCTTCAGCCGTGCATGAAAAATGCAGTTACACAAACTGTATAGAAATTAAAGGGATTTTTCACTATCTTTTTTGTCACGTATTGCAGATCACATTTAAAGTACTACACCTTCAGGTCTGTCTCTGTGAATCTGAGGGTCTCTTGGCTTACATGAACTTTTTGTTTCCCTCTGCTCAGAATAAGAAGGAAGGGAAAAAAAGTCATCCCAGTATTTTATGGCAAAATCCCGGGAGAATTTCCATTATTTGGACTAAGAATGTCCCAGAGCTTTGTCATTGTTCTGGAAGGGCCTGGAGGAGTTCTACTCCCTTTCCCAGGCCCTTCCTTTGCTTTTCCAACGCTGCATCTGGGGGTCATATGTAAGCCAGAAGATTTGCATTGCTAATATAAACTACATGCAAGTGTTAGTGCAAACCAGGAATCAAAAACACGAGAAGCTGAAAGGGAGGTCAGGTTTTAGTAATGTTTCTTTGCAACTCTAAGGCTGACATGGGAATTTTGTCATTTGCATAAGTAAGGCTACATATCTACAGTGTGCCAATATCTGTTCTATGCCTGTACGTGAAACAGAGGCAGCAATATCATGGTGTGCCCTTTCTTCATGTGGCCACAAGCTGTGTGTGCTCTAGCGCTGTATATGAGCTCCACAGTCGGGAAAACGCAGCAGTGCAACCCTGATGATGCAACTAGATAGGCCCTTGTTCTCAGAGCAGAAGGTAAGGTACTTGGAGAGACCTCCCACAAGCACTGTGCAAAGACATGTAAGATTTAGTGGTAACTAGAAAACTTAGATTTCCCAGTCATATTTTCTCTCTCTGTCTTGATGTACTTAATATAGTAGCAATCAGGTTCTTGTTAGTTCTCATTTGACCAAGTTATTTCTGTATCCCTGGCCCCAGAACACTCAATGACAGAAATCACTTTGCCTCACATATGAGCAACGCTCTACTCATCCAAGTCTGAACATCCCTCAAGTCAGTTCCTCTTGTGCCAGAATCAGTTTGATACTCCTCTCTTAAGTCTCTCTGATTTAGCACCACGCTTCTAATATTTTACTATTTCTAGTTTCATGTGAGGTTTGATCCAGCACCATGAAAGAAATGAAACTCTTCCTGTTGGCTTCTGTGGGTCTGATGACTCCATAATGGCAGTCAAAACCAGATGCACGTTGCACCCGTTTAGGCTGGGGCTGGATTTAATTTACAAACATTGCCCGCAACCGATGGTGGCAGCACTGACTGGACAGCAGAGTAATCTATTACAGCTGAAGCTCCAAAGACTGTTATGAACTAAGAAGAGAATTTAAAGGAGCTCATGTCTCATTTCCTATCAAAATTAATTCCAGTGGAAACAGGATGAAGCCACTTGAGAGTCAATTTTTAAGATCTGTTTCTGTGTAAAGAATAAAGGCAAAAGAATAAAATTATCTCCATTTTGGAGAATGTATTTTTTAAAGCGCTCTTTTGCCTATGTATCTATCCTTTATAACCCACGCAATGTCTCTGAGATCTGAGAAGTGACTGCCTAGTGGGACCTCCACCTCACTTCCACATCTGCAGCTGGACCTGATGGAGTGAGTCCAGAGGAGGGCCATGAAAATGACTGGAGGTTGGAGCACCTCCACTACAAAGACAAGGTGGGGTCATCCAGCCTGGAAAAGAGGAGGCTCCGGGAAGGTCTAATAGCAGCCTTCCGGTAGCTGAGTGGGGCTTACAAGAAGGATGAAGAGAGACTGTTTATGAAGGCCTGTGGTGATAGGAGGAGGGGCAATGGCTTCAGACTAGAGAAGAACAGATTTAGATTGGATGTTAGGAACAAGTTCTTCACTATGAGGGTGGTGGAACACTGGAACAGGTTGCCCAGGCAGGTGGTTGAAATTGATGCTATATTTGTATTAAAAATCTTTCAGTGAAACTTACCTGAAGGACTTGAAATTCAAGGGTCTGTTTTGTCTGTTGATTGTTGCTGTTGCAAATTCTTTTTATTTTTGTTTTTTTAATGGAGTTTTTCTTCTTCCATGAGGATGTTCTCATATTTTGGGGTCTTCATGAAACATCAGCCACCTGTCAGGGAGAAAGACACAAGCACTGAGCTAAACCAGTTTGTAATTCACGTGGTGTGCAGATTTAAGAGGCAATGAGATGAAAAATTTTTACCTTCAAGTGCAGCTGGATTGTTTTCATTTGCTTGCCATAGACAGCCTCTTTCAGACCCAGGTAGTGTATCTGAGAAGCCTGTATGTTCTTGTTTGCATTTTACATTTGTCACATTCTAATGCTCTTTAGGCTTGGATGTTGTGTTTTCTAATCATCTGTCAACTCTTAAATGGCAGAAGCTCAGTCCTGTAGTTATTCTGCTTCACAAAGAGTTTTGTCACATGTGGAAAGTAAATGCAGGTGGATAGAAACAGATTGGAAACAGAAACACAAGTCCATGTTTTGCTCTGCACAGATGCTTTGCTTCCTCATGTACGTATATAGTGGATGCTGTCCACTTCCCTTGACTGCTCTTTCCTTGCAAGGATGCTTCGATGCTTCTTTTCTGCTTCCCAAAGCTGGGTGGTGGTAGCAAGGAAGTAGCTAGTCTTGTCTTTGCTTTTTTGTTTTCTTTCTGTATGCTCCAGTTACTGGATACGTTGTAGATAAGATAGGAGCCTTGACAGGTCTTTGTCATGATCTAAGATGTCAGTTAAAAACCCAAAACCTTGGTAATGCAACACAGGTACTGCATGTCTGCAAAAATTAAACACTTCACATTCTGCTCACACACCCCTGAGAATTAAATGAAAATGAAGTAATCAAACAAGCCTGGCAAGAGGCTGGAAGTCGGTTTGCATCCAGGCTGCAGTGCTCCCAGCCATTCCCGTTCTGCAGCTCTGTGGTCAAGTTATTGTCACAAACGATGGGTTCAAATTCCAATCTTTACCTCTTTATACCTCTCATGGCCCTGCCAATGACCAAAGAAAAGATGCAGCAGGGAGGTTTTTCCTGTTTTGGCTTATTGCTCTGACTGTATGGAACTTTGTAGTGTCTTCTTAGCAGGAAGGTACAGGGAAGGCCTGAAGTCAGTGCTTAAAACCCTGAGTTGGCAAATGCCAAAAACCTGAGGGGTAAATATGAGATTAAATAGAAATCTGTACCAGAGGCTTTGAAACCTCATCAATGAGAAAAATATGGGAGGCTCTGCCTGTGTAAACACAATGAGCTGGATTAATCATTCAGTCACAACCCTATTACTTGTCTGATCCATACCCCTGCAGCTAGGAAACCAGCAAAAATATCTAGCCAGGTGCCTCCATACTCAAATGAGCTTCTCTTCCTGTGTTCCCAGGGAATTCTGCTGGCTGGCTTGAGGCAGTTGTTTGCTGTTCTTACTTGTGTTTAAGGACTAGGATTTGGCAAAGAGAAATGGATTTCATCCTGGTTAGGTTCCACCAGGAAGGTCTGTGCCCAAATAGGGTGCAGTAGTGGTGCTGTTTCCTAAACTAGAAAGGAGCCTCAGAGCATGACTGGATCCAGAGCTAGAAATTAGTTAATTTTTTTTGTTCACAGAACAGATTTGATGTGATATGGCTGAAAAGAGAAGCAACATTAATCCCTCTCCATTGTTGTTCAGAGCTTAAACAAGATCCACAAAAGAAAAAAACAACTATGAAGGAGGGAAAACTCTTCTAACCCTTCTGTGTTTTGTTCATTTATGTTTGGGTGTTTTTTATTGTTGTTTTCTTGTGGTGGTGATTTTTGTTATTTTTTCCCTTCTCATTGTATGTTTAATTAGACTGTAAATTAGCTTGCAAATTGTGATGCAAACTGGAATTGCTGTGTCCTGCTTAAATTGGCTGTATGGTGGCTGCTCTCAGATGAGAACTGGTGGACACTAGAGGTGTCCAATTTGTTCCCTCCCAGCATACTGTAACTCTGATTTGGCTCTAAAACTTTGGTACGTGAACATTTGTCCACGAGACTGCTGGCTTGTTTTGACCTTTTCTCAGTTATGTTTCCCCTGTTGGTAATGGAAATGTGAGCCAGGTCGAGGGATGTCTGTGAAACCACATCTGCTTCATGAAAATGCCAGATGCCCTACACCTGCATACAGGCTGCCTTGGTCCCCGTGCTTGGGACTGCTCCAAGGCACCCTGCCATGGCAGCAACCACCCTATGAGAAGCTTTCCTGTTTGGAGATGCTTGGGTTTCGTATTTCTTTTGAGCCTCATCTCTGCTTTCCAGTTCAGGCTTCAAATTTCTGGAGCAGGAACAGCCCTAGACTGGGGTGGAAAACAGCTCTTCTTTGGCCCTGTCTTGGCCAAGTTGTGGTTCCTTGGAGACTGTCGTGTTGAAAGGTGACATCATTGCATGGCACTACTGGTGGACTTGCCATGAGCTTGGGGCTGAGGATCTGACTTCATCTCTGCAGGAATTTCCCAGATGTTGTAGTGCTTTTCAGGGCCTTTTGGATGCTGATGAACTGGGCAAGGAGCCCATACTGCACTCACTGGTTCCGGAGACAAGTGTGATCCAAGCCAAGTGAAGGCACAGGTGATGTGTGCAGCATGAGGGCTTGCCTTCTCCAAGCTTATCCCTGTGACATTTTACTCTCTCTGCTACTGTGCTGGCTCCTGATTAGGGCAGGAATTTGAGGACATTGGAGGCCCTTGCTCTGGGGAAGCCCTGGCTACTTGCGACAGTGTCTTGTGGAGCAGTAGAAGGTACCTGAAGGCAACCACATTGCTTCTGGAAGGCAAGCAGCTTTTCTGCTTTGCCCTTGTGCCTACTAAATGTGCTGTCTCTAGTGTGTTATCACTTCAAACCCGATTCTGGGCCAGCACTGATCTGTGCTTGTCAGAATACCTGTGACATTAAAAAGGCTATGCAAACAGAAGGTCACTCCAGTGCCCATACTCTGGTAACTCATGGCACAGATATGTGTTCACTTTGTAGAGGGCCAATGCAAGTTTGAGCTGTTTTAATGTGAACTCCACGAGCCAAAAGAAGCTGCTGAGTTTGCTGCACATCTTGCAGGAGTTGGGCTGACTGCATGGAAGTGAACCAGGGAGTGTTCATATGCTGAGCTGTGCTTGTTGAAAGTTTCCAGTTCACAGGCAGTGATAGTATCTGAGCGTGGGGGGAAAAGAAGTGTCTTTTCCAACTCAGTCATGATTCGCTGGAGGACAAACATCCATCACTTTAATATTAGACTTTGAAGCTGCTGCCATTCTTCAGGATAAAAGGGACTGTCGTGATGGTATCTGCATACAAATTACACCATGGGACTGTTTTTTGCATTCATAAGACTCCTTAATAGCTGATATTTACTGTAATTATTTATTAAAGGTTAACAGCACCCTGTCTTATGCAAGCAGGGATATTGCTAGTCTCTGCTTTTCAATCTCGTCCTTGCCAATAGCTCATGTATTTGTGGATGTTCTTATCCAGGTCTCATCAGATTGTTAATTTGAGGCATTCATCTTCCATTCCAGCTCATCTGGCTGTAGAAAACAAAATATTAGCCTCTAAAAAGCCAATTGGAAAATCAGTCACATGAGAATAAGCTGAATTCTCTACCTCTGGGGTTTGTGCCAGCTGGAACTGGATATTTTCCATTGAAAACAAGACATTCAGTGATAAAGTCATGCCCAATGGCATTTGAGTGAATGCTTTTTGTATTAGGAAGTCATCTCTCCTCATGGCTTGGTGTAGACAGTGAAGAGAAAGCAATAACTTCAGTTTGCAATAAATTTTCTGCACTGGGTAAAATGGAAGTTTCCCAGAGCTAGAATTAAACAATAATTAGCAACTGATAAAATCCCTCCTGACATCCTGTACCTTCTTTCATGCAGCATGAATATTAAGAACTGCTTGTCAAGCTCTGTTCCTGATTAATATTCTCCAGTTGGTACAGGCTTGCTTCTTGTTTCTTTGAAGAAGGATTTATTTTAAAAATACATGGTAGACTAAAAGAAGACCAATTTTGTGAAATTAAAAATCAAACATTCTTAGTGGCTGGAGCAGCCACTGAATGTACAACGAGTTGTTTGTAGTGTTTCCATTACTATATATTGTTAAGGACTAATCTATTTTTGTTGTTGTTGTTGTTAAGGATTTTTAAGTTGAAGTATTTGAATAGAAACTCCTTTAAGGTCATAAACATGACAGATGTTTTTCCTTAAGTAATTAATTATTGTAGTGAATTGTAATTTGCAATTACAACTAAAGTTTCTTTTTTTTGCATTATGGACTGTAGGAAAACACAATACTTACATACTTAGATGGAAGAGCTTGCTCCAAGACATCGAAGATGCTTTTCTTTTCACTGCAAGAAGCAGTGTGCTGAGGACCTGGAACTCTGCTGTGGTCAGGACCAGCTCTGTGCTGCAGCAGTAGCTTGCATGGCAGTTGGATGCTACGTCAAGCCTCGCCCTGGCTCTGCAGGCAGCTGGCAAGGGCGATGCTGGGCCTGCTGGGTGTTTGAGCGTGGGACAGCTCTCCGTATTTATCTGATATTTCCTGCTGCCTCCTTATCCCATTGCATTTGCATGACCTTGGGCTCCCCCAGGACTGCTTTTCTTATTCTCCCCTGGGATATCGTTGATTGCTTTCACATCGACCTCTTTCAGAATTTGGGGG
>VWYK01030360.1:103845-163444 GCA_013399775.1 Semnornis frantzii | reverse complement strand
TTTTATTAACAAACACATGGGAAAATATTCTTCAGTCAAGTATGGTTGGCCTGAAAATTGGCAAAAGCAGCTTCCTTCCCAGGCTCTGACTCCTCTAGCTTCTTTGTGTGGGTAAGATCTTTAAAGGGGACCTGAAGTCTTCATCTTAGGCAGTTTTCTCTCCCTTCCTTGAAGCAGGGCAGTGCTAGTGTCACTCTTGTTTATATGGGGTACTGCAGGAGGGAGTTTTGGATGGCTTGGGTTTCCAGAAGAAATATAAGATGCAGCAGAGGAATAACCTGATTTTGTGGAGAATTGTACTCTTACCCTTGGGCAGTCATTCCTGTGCTAGCCTGGTTTCTGTTCTGATGGCAGAAGCGAATAGGTTTGATACAGTATCTGAGTCAAATTCAGGCTCTTAGTCATTACCCTCAGTGCTCTGAAAGGCCACAGATCTCCTTAACAGCCTGTGCTCAGCATGTCTAGTTCTCAAACGGGAGCAAACTGCCTTAAGAGTCCTAAAAAGTGGAGAGGAAAGTGAGGCTGCAGGACCTCCATGATATCACATGATACCTGTCTCTTACCCCGAAAGAAAAGGGGAAAAATCTCTTGGTGGTCCTTGGGAAAGTATTGTTAAGCCTACTTTTCAACATCCCTCCAGGGTTTTTCATACAATGGCTGTTATGATTAAAAGCACAAAAGCAATTGCTCTACATCAGCACCTTGGAAGATGGGCTAGTGTCCTGGGGAAGGGGGAACGGAGAGAGATGCTTATCCATGCCCCCCTTGCTGGAGACCGCGGAGTCTATGGTAAAAGGGAGAGGTCCTGCTGCAGTGCTGGGGCTGAAGGAGAAAGGATGCTTTCCTGTTTCCTCTGTCAGATCCTTACTTCATAGGTGAAACATGGAAATTGCTTTAAAGACCCAGGAGCTGGCATGGCTGTGATTTCCATTACATAGGTGTTGCAGTCACCCTTTGTGGTCAGGCTTGATGGCTCCATCCTGTGTTTGCTGAAGTCTTGTTTGTGTATCTGTCCTCACGGTAGCAGGGTTAACATTTGACCCGAAGGCATGCGCATGAGAGAGCAGAATCTGCCTCATTTTTGCTTTTAAAAAAATAAACAAACAAACAAATAAACAAATATATATATAGATGTGTGTGTGTCTGTATATATATATGTATGTATATATATGTATGTATGTATATATATATATGTTTTGGAGGCACTAGGATCAACTTGAAACATTTGTGTTGCATCCATACATGTATGTGTGCATACATGTGTGGATTTTTTTTTTTAATCACAGCTTCTGGCAAAACTGTTTCTGTAAGGTGGTTGTTTTGGGCGATGGGCTAGGGCTGGACATGGGAAATCCTGGACTTGTTCTGGGCTTGTGTTGCTGTTTCCACTGATGTAAGAAAACAGTGTCACTCTCACTGACCTGCTTTACATCACCTGCAATTCAGTGTGATAGGTGTCAGAGGTGCTGAGTGGTATGATGTGACCCAGCAAGAGCTGCATGTTGTGGAACTGAGCTGTTGTTGCTCTTGTATGGGGTGTGCAGAAGTGGCTGTGTTGCACAGCTGGAATCCTTTAACCGCCCAGAAAGTGATCTCACTTTGAATTTCCATGTTGAACTGGAGCCATGTGTTGCCTGGGAAGGGCCACATCTCCTTATATGAGGAAAACCTGGAGCATGGGTGTGGAGATGAGTAGCCCATGACAGGATGTTCCTTGAGGAGTGGAACAGCTCTCCCAGTCGTGTCTGCAGCAGGCCCTGGGACCCTCCAGACAGGCAGAGGTGGAGGGCAGGGTGTGTACTACCATGGACCAGAAAATGTGCCATCACTCAAAGTGTAATCCCAGAGAGGGCAAAATCAGTGAGAGCTGTTGATTGGGACAGGTGGCAGAACACTGAGGTGCTCTTCTGTGACCTCTGCTAATGGCTGCAACAGGGCAATGCTTTTAATTTAGGCCAGTCCTGCACCTGGGTCTGTGTTCTTCATTGTGAGCAGAAGAAGAGAGTGAGATGTGGAATTAACCTGTGCTGACTGTTCAGCCTTTGGATGTATCCCATACTTCATGGCCTACATTGACTTGGGTTTTGTTTTTCCTAAACAGGTCTATATCATCAATGTAACATGGTCTGATTTGACTTCCCAGATCATCTACCGCAGATACAGCAAGTTCTTTGACCTGCAGGTAAGTCTATCTTACCTAACATGAGATATTATTTCTACTGACACTTCTAGTCATATTTCCAGCTGAGTAATAGTGCCCCTTTAAATAAGGCTTTGTGCTTGCTTTGTCTGTTACGTGTCATGATCTTGAAACTTTTTAGACTCTGTCCTTGTAGGGTATAAGTGGGAGGCACGTTCACAATGCATAACTTGCACCATAAAGACACTTGAAGTTGACATTTTCATGAATGGTTCCTATTGAAGAGGGATTTAATTTTAAATATTCAAGAAGCACTTAAACAGAACGGCAGCTACATTCTGATTCCCAAGAAACTACTTACCCAGACTGCTGAAAACAGCTTTTGCAGACTCCCACAGCAGTTCAGTAATGGAGATGGTAGTGGAAACCTTTCAGATCTTCCTCCTAACCATCTACCCAGCCACCCAGTGTCCTGGCTCTTGCTGCTTTGTGCTGTATTCTGTGCCTGTATGTTTAGGTGTCATCAAAAACTTTCTTGCTGGATAGCTGCTGACCGAACTCCAAAGCCAGGAAATGGGAAAAGTCCAAATTGCAAAGTTTTAGTGTGGGCATCATCTACTTCATATTGGCACTGTTGCTGCAAGCTGCCTGCATGGCTAGGGAGAGCTTTCTGGCTCTGTTTAGCAGTAATCCATATCCATTGGTACTTTTGCATTTTGTAGGCAGCAAAACTGTAACTGCCTGAGGTGAAAACAGAAGCTGTGGCTTGACAGACTCCTCCTTGGGGAACATGTCGGTGTTCAGATGGTGCTTGTATTTGGAGATGAGACGCGGTTAGAATATCAAGTGAGTCCTCACAGGCAGTATTAAGGATTTCCACAATTGACTGGGTTGTGTCCTGAGAAGCTAGATTGAGCCTTTTTACCATGATAAATGAGGAAAGAAAGAGTTCCTCCCTTGCATACCTGATCTATCTGGAAGAGTTCTAGTTTAATCCTTGCTCCCCTTTATGTGTCACTTCTGCTACACAAACATCTGAAGTCTCTAGTCCGTTTTCCAAGCTATACTGGTTATGGCCTCTTGGCTTTTCTGTTGGAAAACAGGACCATTTCTGTGGCCAGTCCTGATTTCTGTGTTTGCTGTGTGGCTGGAGACAAAAGAGGGACGTTCTTAAGCTTTCTCTTATGCCCCTCTTACTTTGTGTAGGGCTGGAGTGCCAAACCTGTCAGTCACCCATCTGTGAAGGGTTTGACAGTGGCTTCTTTGTGTCTGATGTACCTGCTAAAGATGCTCAGCTCCATAATCACAAACATTTGTTGTCATCATGCAGCTTGTGATCAAAACTTTCTATCTCTCTCTTCTTTTCCTTTTTGCCCCAGTTCTGTTTTCACATATATGTTCTTCTGGGTCTCCTGGCCTTTCCTGGAAGGTTTGAAAAGTTCCCATCAAGCATGGAGTTATCAATGGGGTTAGTGTGTTGAACAGGAAATGATGTCTCAATCAGGGAGTGAGTCCTGAAAGGTCCCATTGATAAGTGCAATGGGGCCTAGCGCCAGTGGAAAACTCTCCTAGAGGCACAACGCTTCTCCCCCCACGAGAAAATACAACACGAAAGTAACAAAATTCCCTTCCTTAACCCTTTTCCCTCACAGAGATCCCGGTCAGGGCCACCACTGCATGAGCAGTGACAGCCTTCTACAACAGCTGTTTAACTCTTGCAGTGTAAGGCGCACAGCTACTGAAACCAAGGTCATCACCTGGGATTTCTTGTCATGTCTCTGTAAGCATGCCACTATGCCAGTCTTTGCCTTGATTTCCAAGCTGCAAGATGGGAACAAGGCCCTGTGTGATCAAATTGCTGTAAGATTCTTTTAGACTCCCAGAGGTGATAGGTGTTTCTTTTCTATTATATTTCTCTTGGCTTTTAATGCTGCATGAACATCTATTAGGTAAAGCAAGGAAAATGTCCATTTGGTACTGAACTGCAACTTGTATTTACAACTCTTATGAAGTCTTCCAGGGGAACTGGAAAAGCAGATAAAAATTAATTAATTTTGGGAAACCTTTATTCTTGCTTAACAGCAATTTTCATCCATATAAAGGGATGACTTGTGTATTCCAGATTTTTGGTGGAAGCTGGAACCTCTAACATAGCTCTGAGCAGTCCTAGGGTTTGCAACTCGATGCCATGGATGGTAATGTCCCCTTAGCGTAATCTATCAAATGGTCTTACCATTATTACTTTGGTGATGTCTCTGCTTATCGCCCATGTGGCCCTTACAGCAGGATATCAAGTGCTCAGTGAGTAATGCTCGACTGATTCGTAGGTACCACCCGTGTCCAAAACATCTGGAACCTGCAGGTCTCTGCCAGCTCCACTTGTCCCGCTGTGTTCACAACAGGGCTGTACTTCAGGCCTTCCTGCATGTGCATGTGTCTCATTTGCTCTTGACTGGAAGCAGAGGAACAAAGGCTGACTTGTAATGACTTCATCAGTGCTGCAATGCTTGGTGTTAACAGTGACACTGGATAGCACCTATGGGGAAATCCAAGGACCTGCCTGGGGGCAAGGGGAGAGGAGTACAGGTAATAACACCGCTGCAATTTCACGTTTTTTTAAAGAAGAGCCCACCCTTCCCTGAAAGACTGGCTCTGTGGGAAGTGGCTCAGTGTTCTTGAGAGCCCTTGCATTACGAGACACTGGATTTTTTGCAATGTTGGCTAACAAATCTTAGGCTCTGCAGACATTAAGAGGCTGCTCCATCCCAAGAATTAAAATCTCCAGAGTGTGTAGTTATGCTATTTCAGCCAGTGCCTCTACTTGAATGGGGTTTCAGGTCAATTTCTAGACAAGTAGTAGGGCAGTGAGGCTGAACATACCATGGGATTTGGAAGATAGAGTTTACTCCATGAAGGTGTGAGAAGTACAGCAAACAGGACTTAAAGCGACAAGTCAAGTGTCAACCCTGTGCTGCTTCAGTGAGGACTGGAGAACTTTAAGTATGGGTTTAAATTAAACCAGAGTGTTAATCAGAGTCATTTAACCATGCAACCATGTCATGTCTGCGGCTGAGCATGGGTCAAATGATGGCAGCAGAGTGCATGTGGGTGCCAATGCTTCAGTAAATTGGATTGAAAGTATTGAATTAACTCTGCATAGATGAAAGCACTATGATAAATTACTTGTCAAGTCCAATTATCCATTGTCTTTCACCCTGGGGAGGCATTGGCACCTGAGCACCACCTCCTAATGTAATATTTGAAGTGTTGCTTTCTTGTGTGCTTGTCCATGATGCAGAATAGTGGAGTGTGAGGTGCCTATCACTGACAGAAATGTGAACATCAATTGAAAGTAGTGCTGACCCTCATGATAGGCTGGTGGCTCACTGAGGCAGATTGCCATTTGAGGTCTCCCATCATCACGGGTGGATTTCCTACTGGTGGTAACAGAATCATGTCCTCAGCTGGTAGTTCAGCAGTGCTTTTGTTGCCCCCAGAGGAATGGAGAGATCACTGTTTTTATTGGGATAGCAGGGGTAACTCCTGGCTTTGCTGCTATGCAATAAAAGACATCAACAAAAGTAAGGCCTGCAGTTTTCTTGCTGGAAAGTGCTTTTGGAGGTTATTAGCAAGCTGGGGATTTGTGGGCGAGCATGTGCATAAGACATTAGCTAAGGTGGAGAAGTTTGAGAATGCCAACGGCTCACCCTCCCAATGGCCATGCTGGGTCTGGTGGCTTATCTTGAATCACTAGCAGTTCATCTTCTGCTTTTGATTTAGTGCCTCCAAATGCTCTGGTCTGATTTCATGCCTGTGTTACTGGTGCATGGAGTCGAGAGTATGAACTCTCTGCACAGGCACCAGCCCCTCCATTCTGATACTGGCCTCTCCATTGCTCCCATGGGGACAGCGCCGTCTCCATATGCAGCAGAACCTTTTTCTCGAGAGCAAAATGGAGCATTCTCCAAGGCAAAGCAGAGCAGCTGGCTTTAGTGGTATGCTGTAACCCCATGCTGTGTTTCTGGCCATGTGAGAGCAAACGACATCCTCACTGGAGCTGTGGCAGGAATGTTAGGTGGGCAGATAGCTGCTTCTCTGGACAATGGCCCACGCAGACATTTTGGCTGCAAGGAGACCTCTGAAATGTCACAATTTTGAAAAGGCAAATAAGCAAGGCTCTGTTTAAGCATTTACTTTGTGTATCAGTTAGCAAAAAATTATCTGCCTGATGTGGTCTGCTGATCTAAGCAAGTTTTCTTCAAAGTGGTGCAGAAAGAGGAACTCACTAGCAGCCAATTAGAACACTAAAAAAGTAAAGAATATCAAGAATTTTATTAGGGAGCGGAAGGCGATGTTAAGTTGTTTCCAGGCTGACGATAAAACATCAAGAGCTTCATTTGTTATTGCTAGGGTCATCCTGATTGTTTATAGTGCCATAATGGAGTAACTGAGCATTGAAGAGGACATTAAACAGAAACAGTACTATAAAAACCAGTAATTGCAGTCTGTATCGCTGCTTTTCTTACTCAGACTGAAGTTCATCTGAATGTTGCTG
The DNA here is from genome assembly GCA_013399775.1 of Semnornis frantzii. NCBI lineage: Eukaryota > Metazoa > Chordata > Aves > Piciformes > Ramphastidae > Semnornis > Semnornis frantzii. The sequence continues at coordinate 156,749 of VWYK01030360.1, read as the reverse complement.
CTATTGATCGTTCTTCCGCTACGTGCTCTCCTGTACAAACATCTCTTCCTCCGTTACCCTGAGCTCTATCAAATATTGTAATGCCCACTAGGTGCTTGTAACTGCCACGTGCCTGACCACCCTGTATTTCAACAGGTCACTGCAATTCGAAATGGGACCTAGTTGCTCTGGGGTGCTGGCTTTCTGGTGCAAAGCAAAGGGGGAATTGGTGCAGGGTGCTAGCGGGGTAGAGGCCTGATGTGATTTTGATGGAATTGTCCATATTCACTCTGTTAGTTAATTTGGGTTAATTGCCTGCATGGAGACCTACAGTCCTAAATATCAGAATACATCTGATTGGAAGAGACCTCAAAGATCACCCAGTCCAACCCTCAACCCAACACTGAAGGGTCAACACTAAACCATGTCTCTGAGTGCCAGGTCCACAGGCTGCTTGAACACCCCCAGGGACAGTGACTCCACCATTGCCCTAGGCAAAGTTTGATAACCCTCTCAGTGAAGAAATACTTCCTAATATCCAGCCTAAATCTCCCCTGGCACAACTTGTAACCATTTACTCTAGTCTGTTGCTTGTCATCAAGGAGAAGAGGCTGGGCCCCTCCTTACTTTGACCTCCTTTCTGGCAGCTGTAGAGAGTGATGAAGATCACCCCTCAACTTCCTCTCCTCTAGACCGAGCAACCCAGCTCCAAATCTAATGGTCCAGTGTAGTTTAACTTGATAATGACTGTTTTTGTAGAACCTACAATAATTCATGTTGTAATGTTCATCCATGCTTTTAGCTCTGCAGGAGTGAGGAATGGACAAGCTCAAGCATGCACTAAGTTTGTAAGTGGTGAAGAGTATAGGTAAGAATGCAATGTAGCAAGCATACTCCTCTGTTGCAAATCCTAACTCCTAACCCTCAACCCACCAGGTCTTTTACAGCAGGATGAGTAGTCAGTGACCAGTCTCCTCATCATCCACAGCATCAGGGTCACTGCAGTGATTGCTGCTCTCTTCTATAGGAACTATCCTGCACATAGCTCCTGGCACTGTGGGAAGTAAATAGAAGGGAAGGAAGGCTGTTGGTGTGGCTCTGTGCGTGATGCAGCTTGTCCCTCTTGCGGCATGGGAGATCTGTGCTAAAAGGATTCCCAGCCTCTGACAAGCTCAGGGAGTGTTCTGCTGGGCTATGCGTGTACATCTGGAGGGTGCCTATGGAAACAGGCAGGAAAATTGGAGGAGAAGGTGGAGTCAATAGGGCAGGAGAGGAAGTGGGAAGGAACAGTGTGGTAGAGGGTTCCTGCAGCCAGCTGTGGTGTGAGTGCACAATGAAACAAAGCAAAGGAGGAGAAAAGGGAGATTTTACTTACTGGCATTTCTTGCACTGGACTTTGACAACAGTTTAAAGTCAAAGCATATGCCTCCTTCTGTTCTAGGTGGTTCTGGCCTCAGCCAAAGTAATCTGGGTTGCCAGGATCAAATTTCTCCTGCTTCATTTGGTTCTGTATAGGATGCTGAGCCTCAGCATCTTAGCTTTGCTTTAGATGTTGAGAGCTGCTGTGAAATCATCATCTAGATCTAGGACCTGGCTCCATACCTCACCCATGAGGTTCAGTTCCAGGGCTTGATTTCAGGGCTGTTCCTGTTAGTCACAGGACTGTGGGGATGGAGTCACTTCTGCAGTTGGGATGTAGAGTTTGGTTTGAAAACAGCTTCCTTAAGAGCAGGACCGAAACTGAAACAAGCCTGGGAAAATTCAGAGGAAATCTGACCGTGGCTCTGTCAACATGTCTGTTCCCAAAGGTCAGCACTGGCTCCTCGGGGAGAGATGGCATGTCCTTTCTTCCGAGTAAACATGGCCAGTTTGCTGCTGCTGTCCCAGACAGCATGCACAGAGGCCAGCAGCACCAAGGTTTGTTGCAGGTGATGGAGAAAAACAAATTTCCAGAATGAGTGTTGAGCTGCCAGCTGTGAGGGCCGTCTGTGCCATCTGCATTTTGGCAGCCGTGCTGGAAGTCCCAGCACAGCCGTGCTTGCAAGACTTGGCTTTTAGTGGCAGAAACCCCCCAGTGCCTGCCCTTGGGAATATAGCCCAGCAGTCAGATTGGCAGTAACAGGGCTTGGTGGGAGAACTGAGATGCCTCTGGGGGGAAAAAAAAAAAAAATTGTCTCAGCTAATTTAAAGGCTATTTAAATACCATTTTTTCCTTCTAGCACTCAGTGCCTTAGGATAACAGCTGGCTTTGGGCAATATCTTTGTCTTCAATGAATAAATGAATAAATGGAATTGTTTATAATTCTTATTTCCATCATTATTCAAATGTTTGCTTGGCAAAACAGTCTGTTCAGCTTCCAGTATTTGTTTCTAGAGGGACTTTACACGTCAGAGGTGGAGGGCCATGATGGGGAAATAGCAAAGTGCCTGCTAAAGTAAAGGCCACATTCAATGAACGTGGCAAATAACCTGCAGCTGAGAAAGGGATACAGCCTCCAGGAACCTTTCTTTTTGTATTTCTGAACTTGGATGCTGTTGAGCCATAAAACTGACACTTTAATGTGGCCCTTCCATGACTGTGTGGGAATTCTTCTGCATGGTGGCTGCAGGGTGAGATTTGCTGCTCAGCGCCAGTTTTAATATACTCTTCAGCCTGCCCTATGTGGGCCAGGACACAGGCTGAGCTTAGAAAGTGGTGTGTGATGGACACCTCCTCAGGGTGTGTGGCCATCAAGTTGAGAGCAGAGCTGCTACCCATTCTACCTTATCTTGATGATCTGAAGATTCTGTAGAGATAGCGAATTGATTTTGGTATCAAAGGATTAAGGGATTTGTTTTCCTTGGCAGCTGCTGTGAGTCAGAGTTGAGTCCCCTGCTGGTGCCTCATGGTATCGTCTTAATCTCTCTCTGTACAAAAGAAATTGGAATATCAGGAATACTCTCAGAAGTGTTACCACAAAAGTGGTAGGGAGCTTCTGGGAATATGTGGCTCTGTGACTGTCCTGACCCTGCTGTGGGACAGGAAGCACTGGAAGCTACATCTCTGATGCTTGTATCCTCCTCCATTCCTCTGTTGCACTGTACCAGGTCTTGGATCCTACCATAACGTCGGTGACCATAATGCATACTGTTTGGGGGTCATTGCATCATGTGGATATTGTGTCCTTATTTCCCTGGTGTTCATGTTCTGTATGTGGAATGAGTAGTATGGAAATATTTCACCACACCTTCAAGAAGCTTTCATATTACCTGACCCAGTTTAAATGTTAATTCACTTCTCAGATCTTGTAGGAGCATGACATCAAGTGGCAGGCTGTTCTGAAGATGAATTTTTCCCTCCATTCTTTCAATCTCCTTATGTAGTCTGCTGGAACAATCTGAGCCACTCCTGAGTGTCTGCACAACTACTGATCTGCTCTGATTGCCAAAGGAAATACACTGTCTGATAATACCCTGCCTTCTGTAACCTTTGAGCAGAACTTCAACACCGGCACATCTTTTTTAGTGTTCAATTTGTAGCTCTTTAGGCAGGCTTCTGAGTCTAGAAGTAAAATACAGTTTAATTAAGCTACAGGCTCTGTGTGTAGTTAAAAAAATGAGTAGGGTTGGTTTTTTGTTGGCGTTTGGGTTTTTTTGTTTATTTGTTGACTTGTTTGTTTTTTGTTGGTGGTTGTTTTCTGGGATTTCCCTCTTTGTTTGGCTTTGTGGCTTTGATTGTTTTCCGTTTGTTTGTTTGGTTTGGATCTTTTCAGAAAGATTAGGAACACCACAAAGATGTCATTGACTTCTTTATTACATCCTTCTAACTACACACAATCTCCTTCACCACCTTAGAGGGCATCTTCCATCATCATTCTAAGGAGAGAGTGGGTGTGTGAATGCACAGAGATGTACCCTGCATCCCTGCTCAAGTAAATCAGAATTGTTCAACTGTTTGCTTTTGGCCAGCAGGTGCGTTTTGTTTATCAAGAGGACAGCCTGTGCCCCTGTACATTTTCAGTCTGCTGCTTCCCTAAAGTGCCATGCATCTGCATGATGCAGCTTGATCCCAGATGTGTAGTGCTCTGGAAATTGCTGCTTCTGGTGATTCTTGGGCTTTGCTCTGCAACATGGCATGAGGTCTGAATCCCACATCCAGTGCTCTGTCAATTTAATCAGCCAGGGGAGAATTTGAAATCCACCTCCAAGGCTGTGATCTTGCTGGAAAGGTAGTGACTGCCAGTTTTACTTCATAGAGGAAGGCCTGGAGGAGGTCAGCGTGGAGTGTGAAGTTACAAAGTGTCTCCCATTTCAGTTGCAGAGTGAGAGCTCATCACAGAATCACAGAATTAATCAGGTTGGAAAAGACATTTGAGATAATCAAGTCCAACCTATCACCCAACACCATCTAATCAACTAAACCCTGGCACCAAGTGCCACATCCAGTCTCTTCTTAAACACTCCCAGCGAGGATGACTCCACCACCTCCTCAGGCAGCCCATTCTAATGCCATTCACTCTTTCTGTGAAGAACTTCTTCCTAACATCCATCCTAAACCTCCCTTTGGCACAGTTTAAGGCTGTGTCCCCTCATTCTGTCACTGGTGGCCTGGGAGAAGAGACCAACTCCCACCAGGTTACAACTCCTCATAAAGCAATTTGCCAGGGTGACCCCATCTCTAAAACAGCAGCTGTGGGAAGTGTCCTGATTAGGAGACCCCAGTAAGTAGTCTGAGCGGGGGCAGCTGGGCTAGAGCTTCCCCAGCTACTTAGTTACAGGTACAGTAGGGGAATCTTAGCAATTCAATGAGTAGTAGAGCTCAACAGTGATAAACTCTCAGTGCTTATTGAGAGCCTAGCAGAGTGGGTATTTTAGAGGGTGTGTGGACATCTGAGTATGAGACAGAAGCCTGAGCTGAAAACTCTTGGCCTAAAGCTGTGTGAGCTTTGGGAAAGATCTGTGAAAGTTCAGCTGTGGTGTTAGTTCCTAGTTCAGCTTCTCTCCGCTTTGGATCTGGTGGCTGTAAAGTGATGCTGCGTTACCAGATGCTCACATATTCATAGGGAGAGTATTTTTAGACTGAGACAAAGACTGACTAAGTCCATGGATATTGTTTGGGACCTATAAACAAATTGGTTTATCTGCTTTTTACACAGAAAGCAGTGAAATCAGTCAAAAGGGGGATTCGATGGGAATTATTCCCTTGTTTTGTAGAGGTTTGGTATGAGTAAATTTTTTTCTTATTAGTACCTATATCCCACACCTATCACTGACTCAGAGGCTGTGAGGATGGTGAGGACCTGTGTTGTAGATCAAGCTTTCCTGAATATAGCCACAGAGAGGGAAAGCAGTAAAGTTCTACCAAATTAACTGAGCTGCCTTAAATTAACTGAGGATTCAGACCTATTTCATGGCTGTTTATTGCATTTCCTGTTAAAAAATCAAAATGCATCAAGATGCATGAGTCCCTGTGAGGTTGTGGTGCTAATGGAAAACACACATTTAGAAAAGATACCTGAAACTGCCAAAAATTGGGAACTGTGATGAAAAATTTTGATACTGTGCATGTGCCTCCTGTTTTTGTCCTCGGACAATGTATTGTACAAATCATTATGCAAAATTATAGTAAACCTGGTCTGAAAGTCTTTCTTCAGCAGAGCACGTCAAGGCTCAATGTATACCTTCCATGTTATCCCACCCTCATCTCCATTATTTTGGGGTTGGAAGGTCTTGTCATAACCCATTAAGTCTCCACAGCAGGATTTAAAACTCGGCCTTGGGAGGGGACCACTTGTTTCTTAACTTTGTTCCAGGTTTTGTTTGCTGGAACAATAAAATGCAGGAGAGCAGCTCAGCTGCAGGCCTGGCCCCAGCCAAAGCTACAGTTCCGGGGCTGCTCTCACACAGGCAGCAAATTCTCCAAGTGCCACTTTATTAGCGTATTTCCTCCTTTTCCATAGATCAAGATCAACCTTTCAATTTTTGTTCTGAAATCTCTCTGTGAAAATTAAATTCCTCCTCAGGATTTTTCCATGGCCTTTGTTCCCCAAAACATCCAAACCCAAGAAATTCAGGCATGACAATTCCACACACACCCCCCGACACTTCGCTGCTCTCCCCTAATCATACTCAGCTTTCAATTATTTATACTGCCGGAAAATCGCATAGAGTTCACACCCCCAACCCTGAAACACAATTCTGCTTTTGTGCAGGGAATACAATCCTTCACTTTCATTAAGTATGTGGAGACCAAGATGAGAAGTGCCTGTTGTGTTCGCATCCCTTGGCTCGTGATGAGAGGAGCTGGTTGTTTTCACAAACGTCCTAAACAGCCCTGCCAGGGTTATGGGGAGTTTATTTACATTATTGCATTTAAGTGCATATAGAAAATTGCCCAGCCATAATGGAAAGGTTATGCAGGGCTCTGTCAGGGCTCTTTTCCCTGCCACCTCACCTCTCCTGGCTTTCTGCTCTTACAAGCTCCAATGTAGGAAGGCTGTGTCTGGAAGGAGCCATTGCTCTTGGTCATGTTACACCAGGGTTTGCTTCAAGGACAAATGAAAGCATCAGTTGGCATCTCCTCCACTGTGGACTGTGTGTAGACCTACCTGCCATAAGAAGGACTCCTGATCAGGCTCACCTCAGCCTGATATATGAGCATTGGGTGCTGTTTTCTTTTCCCTTGTAGCGCATGAATAACTGACTTTTTCTGCAGAAGCATCCCAGGGAGCATGAAGTTGGGTGTTTGTTTTCTACTTTATTTCCATCCTGATTACCTAAAGTCATGGTATGCTTCTCCTTTTCTGCAGCCAGAGTCTGCATGTCTCGTGCAAACGCAAGTATTCCCACTGTAGAGCTGTCTTCTGCAATTTCCTCTTTGCCTCCTTCAGGGGAAGCATTGACGGGTCTCTAGTGGAGTGATGCGGACAGCAAAACCCACAGATGAGCCATGCTCCTGAGCAGAAGAGTGGTGAAGTCATGCAGAAAGAAAGAGAATACTGATGTTCTGGGCAAAGCACAGCTTTGTACACCCTCATTCCACCTGGCCAAGCTGGGGGTTTCACTCTCCACCTTTTGTCTTTAATTTAAAAGGAGGGATCTACTCTGTAGGATACGTGCAGAAAAGGGAGGACTTGAACTCTTACAGCATGCCAGATCCTTTGGCACTGCCCCGGCTGGTAACCCACTTACTCCACATCCTTCATCGAGCATTTACCTATAAAAGAATCGGTAACCACAGTTTTCTGTGGTTAACAGCATTAAATGGCATTTGCTCTTCCCTGCCTATGTGCAGGAGTAGCAAAGCAGAGTTGATGGAACCTCGGTATGTGTGCAAAAGGAGGATGTTGTGGAAGCATGCTACAAGCATGATTCTGACCTGCCATGTTTCCTTCATTCTGGGAGGGAATTTCAGGTGCATAGCAGCAGTTGACACTGTTCAGTCCTGCAGGCGCATCAAGGCTGAGGTGAGCTGCAGCTGCTCCAGTGGTGCTAATGGGTCCTTGGATGTGGGACTCACTCAGATGCAGATGGGACTCTGTGAAAAGTGCAAAGCCAGCAGGGAGAGGAGTTGCAGTCCAGTGAATCACAGAATCGTGGAATTCATTGGGTTATAAGGGACTCTCAAAGGTCATCTTGTTCACCCCTACTGCAGCGAGCAGGGACATCTCCAACTAGGTCAGGTTGCTCAGGGCCCCATCAAGCTTGACCCTGAGTGTCTCCAGGGATGGGGTCTCAGCCACATCCCTGAGCAACCTGTTCCAGTATTTCACCACTCCCATTGTAAAGAACTTCCTCCTTATGTCTGACCTAAATTTACCCTGCTCTGGTTTAAAACCATTACCCCTTGACCTGTTGCCACAAGCCTTTCTAAACAGACCTTGCCCAGCCTTCCTTGTGAGATGGCTCATGCTTTGGGCAAAGTGAGTTGTTGAGAAATTCTTGATTGTCACATGCTGTGAACAGGCTTGCAAAGGACTAAGCAGAGACTCTTGAAAACATCTCTCTGTTTAAGATAATTTCTTTAAGGATATCGTGCAGGCAAGGCTCTCTGGCATTCATGAGGCATCAGTGTTAATGCAGAGATGTCTCTGATTCACCAGGTGCAGTCAAGGGCAGATCCTAATCTATTTAGTAGCATTTTTGTAGACTAAGTTAATATTGGTGCCATGTGCCTGGGTCTTGGTGTATCTGTTTTTTTTAAGGGTGTGTTAAGAAAACCAGTGGGACTTGCTGAGCTGCTATTTTCAGCCAGGTGTTTTGAGAGAGATGAAGGAAAAACCACGAAAACACTGTGAGAGAGAAAAATGCTGAATGGGAGGGAATAGAAAGCAAACCAGAAAAGGACTAAGTAAAATGATAACAGGGAAAAAATTCTTTGGAAAAACTAAGGTGAGTTTAATGATTGGGGTTTTGCCTTACAGGAACTATAACTTATCCCTCTGGAGCAAAAATTATTTCACAGGCATTTCTTTTTATCTGGCCAATGTCTGGCTTTTGAGATAGCCCAGTGAGCTGAGATGTTTTGGCCTCTCTGAGATCTGAGGAGCTTTGAAATCTAAGCCCAGCCTTGTCCTGGTCACTACAGTTATGTGCTGCTGATTGAGCAAAACTGGCTTGTGTGTCTTCTAGTGAAGAAAGTAGTTTGTGGGGTGGCACATGGCAAATCTGTGCATCCATGTAAAAAATCCAGTTTGTCTTATAATTTTTGGTGAGTTGGTGGCTTTAGTGCAGCTTTGCAAAAAACCTCTGTAACTATCTGCAGTGCTTGTTGTGTGCCTGTGCTGAGGCATAGATGTGTCTCTGACACACCTGCGCATAAGGGTAGGATTTGGCGTTTGATGTTTCAGAAGGTAGCAAGAGTTAGTCACTAGGATCTGGGAGTAAGGTAGAGCAGTAAAAGGTGGTGTGCACCACAAAGGTGCTCTCTGGCCATCGTTGCAAACATCTCCCTTTGCATAAGTGTTTCCAAATTGGAGAAAAGCCCTGCAAAGTTTCAAGTTAGTTCTGGGTATGAGGGAACCTTGGATGATAGAACTGAGCAAGGGTGTGCTGTGGGCTGCAGGAGCTCTAGGGCTAGATGTTCCTCTTGTTACTGTTAAGGAATCTAATGTAAAATCTTGTTCCACTCTTAGGTCAAAATACAGTTCATCAACTTTAATGTGGAATGTTTTTTGTGTAATTAGGAGCTGGGGAGTCTGCGATGTGGAACAAGGAGTGGGAAACTACTGGTGTGGCAGGAAGGTTATCTGGAAATATCCACCCATAAAATAGGGACTATAATCAGCCCTCCTGGAGAAAGTTTATTCATTAATGTTTGTAAAATGCTTTGAAGTCTTCAGCTGGAAGTCTTTATTACAGAGCCAAATGTTAGTTGCATTACAGTAGCTAAGCCAGACCTCAATGGCCACGTTCCCTCTCCTTAGCCCTCAGCCATTTCTAGCAGGATTTGGTGAACAAGTCAGACATCAGCAGAGTGACCAAAGAGAAGCAACTGCTCAGCAGAAATACAAAAAGTGCTTTTCTTTCTTGAGATGATGTCCTGATCCTGTGCACTTTTGCTGCCAGTAGAACTTGTGAAAGAGATGAGGAGTTTATTTCCAGGCTTATGCCATGTTATCTCACTTGGCAACTGCTATAGTGTCCCCTTACATTAGTAATCACTGTTGCCCTTTGGATGACTAGTGTCATCCCAACTTGCCTCGATGGGAAGTCATCATAGTGAGGCTGGCATGCTGGAATGGGAGGGAGCTGTGATAGTCAATGAAGTGCATTGCAAACAGGGAAAATATTTAACTGGGGTGAAGCAAGGAGGCCTCAGTATAGGGTGCAGGAGGCAGCTGGTTGATGGAGCACTCGGTTCTGTCCGCCTCTGTGCCCCTCGCTCCATGCCTATTCATTTCCTACTGCATTGCCTGTCCTGTTGAAAATAAAATAGCTTTTGCCTTTTGATTTGCTTGATTTCTGGTGGCAGCAGGTTAAACTGGGTGATGACATTGGTGGCAGCAAGGGTCATTTTCTTTCATATGTAGGAAATGAGGCAGGTTCAGTCCGTGCTGTGTTCCAAAGTATTTGCGGATGGGGTTGCAACATAGAGACAAGCAGCTGAACAGGTGTGCCAGTCGTGATGCGAGGACATGTCCCAAAGAGTGTGCTGTTGTCAAAAAATTGTTCTCTAGGCTTAGACTCATTTGCTCTGGGTGGCAAGTAGGAATATCTTGTTAGTGTGGCCTGATGTGTCATGTGTTCAAACACAACCTCTAACTTTCCTGACTAGCTCTGACACCCAGGTTCATTGTGCATCTGCACCCTAGCCTTGCCTAGGATTAGGCTGGGATGTCCTCCTGCCTTGAAGGCTGCGCTGCTAATCATTGCCTGACGATGAGTTGCCCAAGATTTGTGTGTGGGACGCTGCTCTGTGTTGAGATGATGGGTTTCAACTGGTTGAGAAAGGAGATGTCTCCAGCCCAGAAGCAGAGCACCCAGTATCAAGAATGCTGAGAAGGTGGCTTGGCAAAACAGAGAGGAACTGGCATCATGTCCAGAAAGTTGATGTTTCTAGTGACACGTCCTTAGAAAGCCCCCTCTCTTCCCGGAACTCTCAAACATCAACCCAGCCTTCGCCTGTAATCTCATCTTTCCTCTTCGAGTCTCATCCCTGGAAAAATGCAGCTCTCCAAGAAGACATTCCGGGGGGAATAATCACTGTGCTCACTGCAGCCCTACTGCACTTGTGGTCTAAGCACCTGCTATTTCATTTAATTAGCAACAAATGGGAAGCGTAGGTTGGGGGGAAGAGAGAGCAGCACCCTGGCGAAGTATTTGCTGCGATGTGATATATTTTATTTTGGGTTTGGAATGGAGGCCATGAGGAACATTTTCCAGAGGTCTCTATAAACCACCTCTGTTCACAGGGTGATTATTTGAGGAGGCAGAGGGGTGTGTGGATTTAAATCTGTGACGCTAATTTCTGCAAACAACCACATTAATTCATACTCCAGACTCCCTCCACCCATGGCTTCATGTTTAGAGCTGTGAATTTTCCATGTCACAACAAAGTCCCTCTATAAAAGAGAGCCCTTTCAATATGTTTTAAAAAATTGATTTCAGATATGTCAGGGCCTCAAGGAAGTCAGTCTTCAGATGGAAAACTAACACTTGCCTTCCCTCATGGTGACCTGTCAGTTTACTTGTATTTCAGTTGCACATACCAGTTCTGAGAAGAGGTAGGTTTCTCTGGTGTCAGGGGTGAGAAATACATGAAAAGCTGAAATCCCTGATGAATATGAGTTGAAAGAAACAATCTCTTTTGTTCACCATGATGAGTTAAGCTTGGAAGCTCTCTGTTGAGTTAAAGCATTACATTGCTGGCAGCATTTTACTGGTGCAGGAGAAGGAGATGGGATCAACTGGGATGAGACTTCAGAATGAAGCCACTTGTGCTGGACATTGCCCTTGGGAGATCAAAAGCCCTGTTACCTTGCCCTTGGGAGATCAAAAGCCAGATTTTTGTGCAGAGAAGGTTAGAGTCACAGTTCTTGTGTGCTTCAGCCCACCAGCACTGTGAGAGGTTTTTCTTCATGGAGATGGCAAGTTTAACAGTGGTATATTGTACTTCTGCATCTGGTGCAAACTGTAATTCATAGTCTGAAGGCACATAAGGTTTACTGACCTTCTGTCTTATTTTCTAAGAGTGGTTAAAGCACCACAAGGGCTGCAATGAGGAACAATTTATTTTTTTATGTGTTCATACCCCTCCTCTCCACCCTGGCTAAAGCAGAAAAGCTGTGTTTTAGAGACATGGGATTTTGATTCCCTGTTCTGCAAGAGCTTTCATCTCCCATGGATCTTGAGAGGATAAATGCATTTGTGGCCATCAGGTGCCCAGATGCAGTGGTGATTGGTGTCATGATGAAAACTCAAGAGTAATTATTTTGTTCTCTTGTGGAGTTTTAAATTCACACCTTAATACTGGATTCTAGCCCAAAGAAAGTAAAAGGTCGCAGAAAATTCTTATCTTAAGAGCTTGTCATGATCTTGAACATCAGAAATACGGACATCCTTGTTATATGTCCATCCTACAGATTTCAGTATTAGAACAGGGTGTTTCAGTTGGAAGGGACCTACAATTATCATCTACTCCAACTGCCTGACCACCTCAGAGCTGACTAAAAGTTAAATTGTGTTATTAGTGGCATTGTCCAAATGCCTCTTAAAAACCAACAGGCTTGGGGCATCGACCATCTTTAGAAATCCTATTCTAGTCTTTGACCACCCTCTCAATACAGAATATAAGCCAGTTTGTAGTTACTCATTGCCCACACAGTCCTTGTGTTCTCATTGCTACTGGTTGGTGGCACCATAATTGCTCCAGGAGACTTCCCAGTTGAGAAGGCAAATATAAGAAAGGTTTCACTGGGAAAGGAACTTGGTTTTGCCTATAAATCCAGTAGCATTGTAGAAAAAGAATGACCTTTGCACAAAGTGCCCAAGCATGGAAGAATGGTCCTTTTGCAGCCTAGGAATCATTGGTTTAGCAGAAACGACCCTTCCTCTTGCTTTTATGGGTAGTTTCATTATTATCTTTTTTTTTTCATTGGCTTGCAGGCGCACAGGGCACCTGTACCTCTCCTGGCCCTGGCAGACTCCTACAAGTCAGCATTGTGCTGAGAATCAGCCCCATAACCCCTCAGCAACATCTCTTGCTCTTAGTTTTCCCTCCTTTCTCAGCATTTCTGCCTGCTGTTAGATATAGCTTCTTTCTCTGTGGATCAAATCTGGAAGCAATACCTCAAGGGACACATTCAGAGTCAAGATATAAAGTTCGGAGTTCTTTTTCACTTTTGACATTTGAGAGGTGCTTTTAAGTAGATGAGATACTATTACAGTGCTGGCCCATCTGTCATTGGAAGCATCAATGTTTGAATCATATTCTTCTGATTGGTTTTAATAGAAAGGCAAGTGAAGCTTTCTGGCAGTTTGCCTTGGTGCATGCCTCAGTATGGCTAAGAAGGGATTTTTTTTCCCAAGCCTCTGTTATATTTGCACTGTTTAATGCACTATTTAATGCTGCTCAGTCTCGCATCCAGGCGAGGAGATTGCCTGCCCAAGCAGCTCTTACTGCCTGTAATGGAGAGCAGCCCCTTCACTTGCCCCTTCACCTGCTGGTGCTTGCTTTCGAAACATGAGCATCTTCCTCCAGCTTCAAATCCTTCTCCACATTGATACTAATCTGCAAGGTTCAAAGCAGGGGTGAGATTTCAAAGCCTCCTTAGCCGTGTTAGATGTGTGGTGTGACGCTCATGCCGTGTTGAAAGCCCATGTGGTAAAGCACGAATGATCGTGTCTCTGCACCTGTTAGACCAGGGAAAATGTCTTCTGAGTTTTGTTTCTGTTTTTCTTAAGCCACTCTCAGGTTTTCCTCTCTTCCTTGCCAACATGGAATTCTCCTGCGTCTGACCTCATGGACAGACATGCGCCAGCCTCAGATGAAGGGCTAGAAACAATTGTCTGCACCTGGCTGAGCAAAATAGGTTATTTGTATGTATGCATGTGTGTCTGGTAGTGTGATTTATTTGTTTAGTTACTTGAGCCAAGGTTTCACCCCAAAGGAAGCCCTAATGAAGTTAGATAACTTTGCATCTGGGTTGCTGGCTAAGAGCAGCACACTGAGCTTGCCTGTATGTGGTGGCCACAGGTGTGTCATTGCTGCCCTCCCACACCCTTTTCTACCTCTGATAATGAATGCCTGATTAGCAGTAGCTGTGCTTCCATGAGGCTTTCTGATGGAAAACAGACCATTCTGTGCTCTGAAATAGTCTATCTTGCCCTCAGCAGGGTACATACATGAAACCTGATTTAAAATTGCTTGTATCCTGGTAGGCAGAAAGCAATTGATGTGTTGTTCCTTCTCCCACCTCCTCCCCATTTCTTTCTTTCTTACACCTTACAGCCATAATGCTGAGGCACTAAAGGCTAATCAAGTGAATAACCCTAAGGAGCACATGAGGATCATTTGGGCTCACAAAATCATAAGTCAGGTCTAGATAGTGCAGTGCCATCAAACAACTTGGCTGCTTCCTGCAAGCGAATTACAGGGCCTGGCTGTGGCCTGAATATCTTTGATGCAAGTTACCATGTTTTGGACACTTTTTATGACAAAGCATCATTAAGTAACTTCAGGAGTTGGGAGTGAAGGTGGGAGGTGTTGATGTGTCTGTGAAATGTTAATTCCCTGCTCTAGTCAGGGGCTACGTCATAACAGAGCTGTGTAATGTAGATTGTTGATTAGACTTAGGCTTTACAAGACATCTGCAAGGATATTTCCACACTTGGGAAATCCTTCTAATGTCCCTTTTTTATGGCTTTGCATGATGATGAGGATAGAATAGATGAGTGCAAACCCGTAGGGAGGATGAGGAATAGCTGGATGCCTGCACAATGCCCAGCAGGCTTGATGCATGATGACTGTCATGCTTGTTTAGCCTGCCTCTCTACCCCACTCATCTTCTAAAGCCAGTCACAAGATATGGAAAAGCATAGAAATCTGCATTCTCACTGATCCTGTCCTGGATGGACATCAGCAGTCTGGCCACCAAAGCAGCTTATAGGTCATCTGCTTCCTTAGAAAACCCCTCAGGAATGTTTGGGAAGGAGCTCCTGGATGGGATGAATTGTTGTGGATGCCTGCTTCCTGCAGGTGGCTCTTCTTGGGATGCTTTCCTTGCATCACCAAAACACACATGAATCAGTGAGTATCCTTCACCTGGCCACAGCATGCATGTGTGGCCAGGCATGCTGGAGCAAACTTGTGTCTTCATGACAGACTATGTGCCCAGTTATGTACAAATGGTCCCTGGTGATGTGACTCTTCTTGTGTCATTGGAAGGGCATCCTCTAGAGGTGAGTAGGCATGGATGCTCACTGTCAAGGTGGGCATGTAGCCAGCTGTTTGTGAAGCAAGGGGTGCTGGTGTACAGCCCACATGGATCTGCAGCCACTTTCAACTTAAAGCTCAGGAAACCACTGCTCTGACAGGGACAGGAGAGGCATTTCATGCATGGGTGCAACAACTCTGGTGTTCAAAGCAATGCTGCACTGGATGTGGCAAGTAGCAGTGTGCTGGGTACCTCCTTGCATCTGGTCCTGCTGACCACAGTTCCATCATTAGGTCTCCTAAATGCCACACAGTGGGGATGCAGGCTGGAGGGTGGAGCTTGAAGGAATCTCCTGGATTCAGGAGTCTTGTCTCCATGTAATGTTTGTTCCTTACAACTTGTAGCAGTTTTGTCATGTGCAAGTTCAGAAAAGTCACAGCCCTGACAGTATTTCTTGACATGTCTGTGCCACTTTAAAGCTACTGAGATTAAAAAAAAATAAAAAGACCAAAAGTCCCCCACTGTAGTGAGAGACCTCCACTTCTGCTTTTAATACCTTGCAAACAGTGTGTGATTAGTTGGTATAATACACAGAATGCCATCTGGTTCACAACCAGTGTGTCCAAGGGTGGGTGATGATTATCTGAATGAGAATGCTGTAGTTAGGCATGAGCATGCAGAGCAGAACTTGGAGGCCCCATAAACACTCAGCGTGCCCACCCTGCTCCGAGCAGCACACGCACAGCCGCCATGGCTGCCGTCCAAACCCATCTACTTTCCCAGGGTTTGCTTTCATTCTCAATTAAATTAACAAAGCTCCTCAGGCGCTACTTACAAAAATAAGGTTTCCATCCCCGCCTCCCTTTTAAGGTGGCAGGATTGGGTTTATCCTGCAGGATGTATTGTCCCTCCTTTTAGTGCAGTCTTGCATTATGATGTGGTCCATCTGCAAGGTCCTTTGAGATGTCTGTGCAGGTCCCCTGGCATCCTTCTTCTGAGCATGGACTTTAAGGACTCAAATGTTACCCAAATCTCCCTTTTTAAAAGAGAGAACAGTGCCCATGCTGCACGTTGGGGCAGCAGCTGAAGGAGCTGGCCTGAGTTTCAGAGTCCAGCTCTCATCCCATAAGATGCCTGTGTTGTGTGGTTATGCTAGCGACAGAGCGTCTCTTTAAAATAACTTTTCTGATATCAGTGGACTTTATCCTCCCTGCCCAGAATTAAATCTGCCAAGAGAAACTAGTCCATGAGATGCTATTCCAACAAGCATCAGTGAAGACATTGTTACAAGCCTGGATTAGTTCTTATGTTCTAGCCCCTAAATCCTTCCCTCTGCACTGCAAGCCCAATGGGCAGTCATGGCTTGGAGTCTGTCTTTCCTGTGTGCTGAACACCTTCGCTCTCTTGATATGCCAGATGAGCATCCTGGGGAGATGCCAGCACCTGGAGCCTGTCAGTGCCTAAGCCGAATTGCCTGCGTGAAGGTTGGGACCAGGACTGGGACCATGGAGGCTGGGAACTGGCTCTGAACTGTTGGAAGCTACCTGTCCTACCGGATACTTGCTTGCCTCCCTCAAGACCTGGAGCAATGTATCTGTTACACATGCAGCTTCGTCTGCCTGCATGGGTGGTGGGATTTGTTGTCTCTACTCCTTTCTGAATCCCCCCAAAGACAGGAGACGTGTTTGGAAGCAGATAGACAGGCAAAACATTTCAGGGTTTGGAGATGGGAGAGAGGGAGAAAAGAAGACAAAAGAGTCTCTTCTCAGCGTGGAGTTAAAACCTGTGGTTGTGTTGTGCTTGGCATGGCTTCTTCATTGTACTGAGCTGGGCGGTCTCTTTACTCCATCTCTACAGAGCTATAAGCAGTGTCCTACAGAGATGAGTAGATATCATTTCAGATGGAGTTTCTGAATTGAAATGTGGCATTGTGTTCAGAGCTATTGTTTCTGGTTTTAATATTGAAGTTACTTGTGGTTTCCAGGGGACAATATATCAAGCGGAGCTAACAGGCTGTAGAGAAGATGTAGATCATGAAAACAGAAGGATTAAGTTTCGTACTTTTGGAGCCAAAATCTCATCTGTCATAGCAGTGTAAGCAGGGGGGTAGCCTTGAGGGCTAACAAAACTGCAACTTGACTGAGTGTGTGTTATTAAACTAGTTTAGTTAAAAACATGATCATCACTGTGTAAGCAGCAGAGGTCTCTAAGAATGAATTCTGTGAGTGCAAAATCATTGACCATCAGATATATAAATCAGGTTTCAGGGTGTTCCTGCACCAGGCTTTACACCAATTCAGAGAAGATCAGTTTGCAGAGCTGGCTGGCTAGCTAGTGCCTGCCTAAAACACCCATGAAATTAACAGTTACATTTTTGAGAGAAGAGTAACAAAGGGTTGAAGAGGGCATTACATGACAAATGTGATTCTACGGCTCTTGAAATTCCTGTTGCTTTGTGAGGCCCAACTAGACCCAGGAGGAATCACTCTGGCACACAAAGTGACCATTAAATGAAGAACCAGCGCCTTCTGCAAGATGCCATCCTAAATCTGTGATGTGGTGGAGCAATTCAGCAGTTCTGTTCTCTAGATAATCTGACAGCACTGGACAAAACAGACAGGAGCAAAACAAAACCAGTCTGGAGATCATGTTGAACTTAATATTTGGTGCCTGGTTTTGCTAACGGCAAGTATGTAATTAATAGCAGCACTCTGCTAATGATTCTGAGCTGCTTTCAGGATGCATCCTTCATCCCCTTGCTTGCAGCTGCAATGTAGTGTTCACCACTGGCAGTATCAGCCAAGCGTTTCCTAAAGACCAGAGGGTTTGAAGCTCTATAACCCATCCAGCCTTAGCACCAGGGTGAGCTGCTCCTGCCTGCACAGTCTCTCGGGCAGGATTTAAGCACTCACAGTTTTTGTATGGTGGTGTGGCCTTGGGAGTGGCTCAGTAAGGTTAATGCACTGGTAAACCCAAAAAGCTCGGTGGGGCTGTGCTGGATCTCAGTCACTGGCTTGAAAGGGTTGAAGAAGGATGGAAGGTAATTCCAGAAGCTATAGGAAGTGGTGATTAGTGGAAGTGACCTTGGTGGTGTTCTGCTTCCTTTCAGTGAAGCTCTCAAAATTACATTGTATTTAGAGCCTTGCTCAGACAGTGCTGTCAGCTGTAGTTCTGTTGCTGTCTGGAGGCCATCTTGGTCCTGATCGCCTTATTGCCCAAGGGCCATTGTCACTTACTGCAGTGTCTGTCACTGGAGCACATTGGTCTCTTGCTGTTAGGGCAGTCTGAAGGAGCACTCGTGAGTCGTAAAGGAAAAAGTTGCAGGAGGTAAGGAAAGATGCTCTTCTCTTGAGGTCAGCTCTTCTCAGACAGGATTTTCACTGTGATCAGCAGAGAGCCTTTTAGGATATGCCCAGGTAATGCAGCCTGAGCATTTGGGTTGGCTCTGGATGTGCCAGCTCTGGAAAAAAAGCAAAATACTAGCACCCTATTGCAAAATGATGATCCTTCCTCAGAAGCTAATTGACCTCAGTGAGCATGGCATCAGCATGGCTCTGACATTTCTGCATGGCCCTAATGTGCCACATAACTGCAGCATTCATCTCTATGTACCTGTCTAAAACCGGCATTGTGGAATGGCCTTATGTCTCAGGGATGCTGTTGGGACAAATCCAGTGTAGATATCCAAGTAACAAGGGATGTGTAATCACCATGGAGAGATGGAAAAGTATGAAGTAGGCTTTGTCCAAGCATCTTCCAGTGTGGTTAATTTGGATGAGGCCAGTCTAATTTAGCAGTGGGGAAACAAAACGCTTCAGGCAGGAAACATCAATAGCTGCTCTGTGGAGGGACAGTGTGGGCTTTCTGAGAGGTTCTTCAGAGATGCACCAAGTGCTTCTGTTGTCCCAAACTAGCAACTCCAAATGTTTTGCCAGTCTGTGTTAGCCACAAACGCTGGGCTGCAGAGCTGCATTTCTCAGACGGAAAACAGCATTCCCTGTTTTGATAGATTGTGCTGGGGAAAGACCCCCAGTCTCTACTTCTCNCTGTTTTGGTTGGATACCGAGAGGTTTGTAAAATTTCCAAGATTTCTGGTGGAAATTTTCAGACCTGAGAAAGGTATTTTCCCGTTGGGGATTGCACCATGCTGTAAATGCCTGATCTCTATTTTATATGCATTTTCCTGCTTTTGGATGACATTCTCATGGATTACACTATATTTAATTCAGAACATAGCCTGTAGTGGTGTAATTGTCAGGTATGTTAGCTACTTATCTGTACAGATTTTGCTTTATTTATTTATTCTTCATTTTGAAATAAAAGGAAAGCCAGTTGCTTCTGCTTCTCAAGGATTGAGTTCGTGCACTTCCCTATGGCATCCTGTAACACCGTGAGAGAGCCAGTGTCACTGTCTTCATGATATAATTATTCCTGCTGCATTGTGGAACATGTTGCTGCTTTAGGAGGAGCTGGAGTTTCACCTTCTGCTGCATGAGGTGTCAGTTAAACATGAGCTTACTCAGTTTCATGCCCTCACCCAGAGGCCTCCAGTTCTTTTGCAGAATTTTGCCAATTGATACTATGCTCAGGAACAGCTCTGTTCTGACTAGTTTTGAAAGAGTGGGAGTTAGTCAGACCTCCTACTGTCTTCTGTCTATGAGTGAACTGTTTTGTTGTTACTGTAAGGGGGTAAAGCAGAGGAGAAAGAGAAAGAAGCTCAATGTGACCCACATCTAAAGAAAAATCTGCAACAGCTGTATCCTGCAAAGGTATCTGCCCTGAGGGCAGGGAGTTTGCTCCCCATCACCCATGTCTTTCTGTCATTGGTCTCAGTAGGTATGGTTCTGGGCTGGAGTAAATCAGGCACTTCCACTTATGTCATGGATGCTTCTCTGATTAACCTTAGAAGAAAACCTGTCCTGAAATAAAAGCATTGAAGAAGTGATCTTCTCCAGATGGTCATGTAGAAGATGAATCTGTGGAGACAGGCTTTCATGTTTTCTGTTGCTTGTTTTCACCTATTGACATTTAAGTGCTGGAAAGTTACCTAGTAGTATGAGATCTATTGGCTGGAAGTGGTGGATAACCATCTTCTGCTGGTCTTCTCTCACAGTCATAGAACAAGAGGGGACTTCACGCTGCGACTGGGTAGTTTTAGACTGGACATTAGGAAACATTTTTTCACACCAAGAGTGGTCAGGCATTGGAATGGGCAGCCCAGAGAGTTGGCTGAGTCACCAACCCTTGATGTCTTTAAAAGTTGTTTGGATGTTGTGCTTGAGGATATGGTTTAACTTTGTAGAGTAGGACTTTGGACTTGATGATCCTGAGCGTCTTTTCTAACTGGAATGTTTCTGTGATTCCCTTAGACCCCCTTTGGTGCTCTGGTTAACCAGGATTTGGACTATACTAGAGATGGACAAGCCCACACATGGCAGAATAAGCATATGTGAAGACCACCAACAATTATCCTTCCATTTGCTTCTGTCCTGCCGATAAATGTGTACAGTTCCTCTGAACTCAGTCTCTGGTTCCTGCTCTGCAGCACAAGGATCAAAGTGTTTGGTGGCTCTTGATAATATCTCGTGCCACCTTCCTGACATCTGTCTTGTGTTTTGCAGATACAGAAACAGAGGCAGGAGCAGAGTGGCTTATCCATGGGAAAATGGCAGCAGACAAGAGAGTTCAACTTGATTCTGGCCCTTCATTTTCCTGCAAAGCACAGTTTATAACCCAAAATGTAGCTGTTGGTGCTGTAGCCATCACTCATGTTGGTGAGCAGCACAGCTGGTTTTCAACTTCAAAATGAAAGGAAATTGCTGCTGCTCCTCAGGGTTTTAATTAATAAGCCTCCTTCTATTCTGGTATTTTACCTTCCCTTTTCATCTAAGCTTTTTTTATCTACATCAGGAACTTTCAATCTTTTCTGATTTGCAGAATCTCTGAACCTCTCCTGCTGAGGGTGTGAGTCCCATCATCACTAGTTTCAGATCCCTTGCAGCACCTTTGCTTTTCTTCCAGTTTCTCTGACAGCTCTCTCTTAGAACTATGTACATAATCCCATACATGCACAGGTGCCTCCTCTCTTCTGCCCCATCTCTCGGTTGGCTCTAGCCTTTCTTTCTTCTTTGGGACTCCGTGCTCGGATCGGCCTCATGAAAAGGGATTGCTGAGAACTGGGATCACTGTGTGCTTGATGGCTAGCTGTCCTTGTCTGCTTTGCCTTCCAAGTCCAGCAGTGACTAAACTGAGGTTGCTGTCAGCTTGCTCATTTTTCATGAAAAACACATTTTCTAATGAGCACTCGGAAAAATGGGAAGCTAACGTATCTCTTGATATTCAGTGTTGTAGCCTTAGAACTGCTTGAGTGACTGAGCAAGGTGGTAAACTTGCTGCTTTCAGTGTCATGGTCATGGTTTGATTTTCATCTGCTGTTTCTCTGGGTCACAAGTAAATCATAGAATCATAGAATGGTCCAAGCCAGAAGGGACCTCTAGAGGTCATCCAGCCCAGCCCCCCTGCAGTCAGCAGGGACATCCCCACTAGACCAGGTCACCCAGGTCCCCATCAAGCCTCACCTTGAATGTCTTCAGGAAAGGGACCTCAACCACCTCCCTGGGCAATCGGTTCCAGTGCTCCACCACCCTCATAGTAAAGAACTTAGTCCTAACATCCAATCTAAATCTACCCCTCTCAAGCTTGAACCCATAGCCCCTTGTCCTGTCACTGCAGACCTTTGTAAACAGCTTCTCTCCATCTTTCCTGTAGGCCCCCTTCAGGTACTGGAATGCTGCTGTTAGGTCTCCCCAGAGCCTCCTCCTCTCCAAACTGAACAACCCCAGCTCCCTCAGCCTGTCCTCATAGCAGAGGTGCTTCAACCCTCTGATTGTTTTCGTGGCCCTCCTCTGTACCCACTCCATCAGGTCCATGTCCTTCCTATAATGAGGGCTCCAGAACTGGACACAGTACTTCAGGTGAGGTCTCACCACAGCAAAGTGGCAGAATCACCTCTCTGGATTTGCTGGCCACACCCTGCACTTGCTCCTGTTGAATTTCATGAGGTTCACCTCTCCAACCTGTTCAGGTCCCTCTGGATGACCTCTTGTCCCTCTGGTGTGTCGACACCACCACACAGTTTGGTGTCATCTGCAAACTTTGCTAATGGTGCCCTCAATCCCACAGTTTATGTCATTGATAAAAATATTAAATAACACAGATTCCAGCACAGACACTGTAGGAAGAGGATGAGGCCCCATCTCTCTGCAGAAGGTTGGAGTCTTGCTTTCCTTTGAAGCAGTGGATGTTATTCCACTTGCCAAAGTAAGGGGTTTGGATAAAAGTCATCCTTAGGGTCTTTGTGTGCTAAAATAAATCTCCCAGGATTGCTTTGCTGGCCTCCTGTGGGGCTTTGGTTTTATCTATGCACATGGCAGACCTACATCCACTTGAAAAGGAACCAGCAAGATATGCATGCTGATAAGAAGTTATGTGGGTGTCCTAATTTGCTCACTTTAAGAGGTGTGGAGAACTTCACCCTTCTGACTGAGGAGAGAGTTAAAACTGCTGCAAGGAAGAGGAAATAACAGCTCAGCAGGGAGCTCCAGCTAGAGTCCATGGTATAAGGCATAGCTGGAGGTCAGATAACTCTTTCAGTGAGTTAATTTCTATGGGTTAGATTTGGTCACAAACTTCCAAAACCTCAAGACCAAATTAAGAGCAAAGTTCTCCCTGGCAAGTGCCACAGGATCAAGCCAGTGAACAGTTCATGTTCCCTGTGTTGCTTGGCTTACAGCAGGGTAAAAGCCTCTCTTTCAAGAGAGAAGCCACTCCTTAGTCTCAAGTGCTGTAAACCTTGTGTGTAACTAAACCAGAAAGAAATGCTGTTCTATGAAAATCTAACCAAGATACAAAAATTGTAGTAACTAACTAATTATCAGGAAGATGCTTGGTTTCTCACCTCAGAGATGCTACTTGAAGCATCTTAAGGGGTGCTTGTTTTCCATTATGGAAATTTTTCATCAAGTGGTACCAGTGCAAGGCA
The DNA here is from genome assembly GCA_013399775.1 of Semnornis frantzii. Classification (NCBI taxonomy): domain Eukaryota; kingdom Metazoa; phylum Chordata; class Aves; order Piciformes; family Ramphastidae; genus Semnornis; species Semnornis frantzii. The sequence goes on along the minus strand of VWYK01030360.1, from coordinate 133,874 downwards.
GATAGGGACCGAATCTTGTTATCACGGCACAACTTATGTGAAGTGACCACAGATACATCATTTTGGCTGCTGACCCCAGTCTGTTGTACAGGAACGTCTCTTTCTTAGTGACATATTTGCATGCTTAGGTAAAGGTGACCTAAGGCAGAACTCTGTGCAGGACTTATGTAGAAAAGCTATTGGCAAACTCAGAGCGACTTGGAGACACAAAGCCTGGGAAGGTGATTTTGGTGGTGAGTTATTTGTGGACGTGCATCTGTTGTGCCAGAAGCAGGAGTGGGATGTGTTTGTTCAGCCTGACTCCAGCCATGCTGCCAGAATGGGTGGGTGAGAAACTCACTTCCCGGTTTCCATATACCCTCCCTATTTCCAAACAGATACCCCACCCTGTGGGACAGTGAGGTGGCAACAGATTCCTTTCTGGTCATCACACCAGCTGTGTAATTGAAGGCTCCCCCGTGGTGGGATTCACATACAAAAGCTTGCAAGCAGGTGAACTAGGCGTGAGCTCCCCCAGGTCTGTCAAAATGAATTGGCTGCTTGTGTTTTCTTGCTTAGCCAAAACCAGCTACAACCCTAACTCCATCCTTCAAGACTCCACATCCAGGCTTCCCTTCTTTCCCTTCATACTGGGATGGTTTTACTCTAGATGATGGGGTGACCTTCTTATTCAGCAAGTCTTGTTTCTAAGTTACATGTCATAAAAAAAGATGTGAGCAATAACTCGTGGAGACTGCCCACATCTGAGCAGAATAATGTGGGGTATTAAGTGAAGGATTTTTTTCATCAATCATTTGTATATTTGCAATAACAACAATAATGAGGAAGAAAAAATTGTCACAGACTAAAGAGTTTTAAACTTTCAGATGCTCTACAGACATCTAATTAAGTGAACTGAACATCTGCTTAGTGTTCTTTGGCTGTTGATCAGCCACATGGGGAAAATGCTATGACTACCAGGAAGAGTTTTTGTGGTTCAGCCCTTTGCTCCCTCCACTCCTGGCTGCTCCATTTATCTTCCTGATTAGTGTCTTCTCTTATCAGAGCTGGGCTGAGTGGGGCTGTTATGCATTGGCTCAAGATACCACATCATCTCTGGGAGATTTGGGATGCTTCATTCGGGTCCATTGCTTGTGGTTTCCCCCCTGCATGCATTTCTTCTTTGTCTTTCACTTTGCATCCTTCTCCATGAGAAGGAGGATACAGAATCCTGATTTTCTAGGATCTTAGATTAACATACACCAGTTTTAAATGGCAGCAGTGGGTGAAAGGAGGTGCTGAGGAAGGCTCCATGCTTCTTCTACTCTTTGTTTGGCTTTAACATCCTGAATGGTTTCCTGCACTGCAGAACTGAGGGGCAGTCATTACTTGTCAGTCACCGTTGCAGGTTCTCTGTGTCCTTAGTACTCATCCATACAGACGTTGCCATGCTGGGAATGCTCTTAGGTGGTAATCAGAACAGCAGGGCATAAAGGCAGGAATATAATTGCTGGGCTGCAGTTATGCCTTTACTCAGATCCTTTTTAGATCTTTTGAGTTTCCTGCGTCCTACCTGAGACTCAGCCAGTAGTTTCCTCCTGAACCTCCTACCCAGCTTCCCAGCACCAGCCTGTCTCTACTGCTGGGGCAGCACAAATACCAGACAAAACTCCTTGGTCTAGGGAGTGTGCACAAGCCAGCCACAAGTGTCTTCTAGGGTCAAAGACTTGGAGAGGGACTGTCATGCTCCTCTGTGGGTGCTCAACATTGTATGGCCTTCCAGAGGAGCAGCAGCTTCACTCCCTGTCTTCAGTTTTGCCCAAATGTGTGTATGTTTCCCATTGGGATATTGTCTCATGCATCAAAGATGAGACATCTTCCATGCTTCCTGGAGACTTTGCATGGGACAGGCTGTGTCCCCATGAATTGCATCAATGACCTTCTCCCCAGCTCTTTGCCATCCAGACCCTCCCAGAAGAGGCAAGAGCCACAGCGGAAACTGTTGTCGAGGAAAGTTTAGCCAAACTCTTCCAGCTGCAGTTTATTGTATCTCTTTCACTGATATCCACCCTTTAGATAAATAGTGCTAAGTTAGACACGTTGGGACTCCATTGATGTGGTTAAAAAGGCTCTTATTAGCCAAGCTAAGCTAAGTCCAAGAATAACCATGGGAATTTGATTGTATCGGTTCCAGCTTGAATCAGTCACCATGTAGTAAAGTGAGAATTGCCTTCCTGGCTTAAAATGTAGCAACAGTGAGACTTCAAGTGAATCAGTGGGGATTCCCTCCTCCTCTTTTTTATTTTTCTTCCTTCTTTTTTTTTTTTTCTTTGAACAAAACTCCTGTCCATGCTTGACCTCATACACCTAGAGCTCTACCTACAAGAAAACATGGTTTCCCATTTTCAATTAAAGATGTATCTCTGTAAGAAGAAAAGTGAGTTAGCTAACAATCTGCAAAAGTATGGTTTATTTATTTACCAGGCTGACTCCCTGATGGGGAAACATGTGGGATCTTTTAACTTTTTCTCCTGCACAGATGTTTCTCCCGCTCCCGAGTTTCCTCTTGATCTTCAGTTTGCTGTACCATCTGGTGAAAATGCTGGAGATGCATGCAGTGGAAGAGGAGAAGGTTTTTGTGTGCCTAAAACAAAAACAGTACCAAAAAAAAACCCCCAAAAAACCAAAAACCAACCCCCCAAAAAAAAACCAACAAAACAAAAGCCACCTGTTTTTTTCCCTGTGTTAGCAAAAAAATATTTTTAAAGGAAATCTCTTGAACTAGCAACACTGCTGTTAACTTACCCTCATTGTTGGACACGTAGCATTGATGAGCTTAAGTGCTGACTGACAAGTGCCCCACATGCAGCTTTTGCTGCCCCCTCAGGTATTTGTACTGAACTGTAGAACCGGTTCAGGTGTGGAGATAAGGGTCTTGCAAAGTCAGCGAACAAGATTGCTTGCTTTCCTTCCTTAGCTTGCTCAGAGGAGGAGCAAGGAGGATCAGGGACTGTGGACTGGGTTGAAAGATGTCTCTCACAGTCTCTAAGAAACAAATCATTGGGCTGGCAGGACCTTTGGTGTTCTTCCAGTGCAAAGGAGCCAGGGTTTCTGTGTAGGTTCAACAGAGACACAGAGCATTGCATTGTACATCTGAAACAGGGAAGAAAATGAAACAGAATATGAAGATTTGGGTGTTTATCCTGGTAGCACCACAGACTGACAGTGAAAGGGTGCACGAGGTAATAGGCTCTGGTATCTGGGAATGATCTGAGTCAGGTCCATGAAGGTGCCACTGAAGCAAGTGATTCTTTCCTTTCCTGACTGACATTGTACACAGCCTTTTGGCTGCTGTTCATCCTCAGTTCATCCTCACTAATGCATCCAGGCTCGTCAACCAAAGACAAGTTGTAGGGCTCATCTAGGGCAGCATACTGCTTTCCTAGGCTTACTTCCATAGAAAGTCACTGGCAGTCAGCTGTCTGCTCCACTGTACAAACTGGCCATAGCTATCAATATCCATTTGAGCTCTTCAGGTTGCAGCTCTGCAGTGCAGCAGGATTCTGAGCCTGGTTGGCCTTTTGGGGTGGTAGTTGTGATGAGCATGATGTAGAAGCTGGTGAGGCAAGACCTTAATTGATATGGCTGAAACTGTGGCTCAAGTGGTCCATAACCATGTGCTAAAGGATACTTGTTGAGAGTATACTCACTTTAAGTTGTACCTTCTGGCCATTTGTCCTGGTGGTGTTCATTGGGATGCTCTACTCTCTGAGGCCTCCCTCCCTGCTGCCTTTTCTTGGGTACTGTCCTCCACATAGGGACTACAGAACAGGATATTCCCCCCAACCCCCCATCTCCCTGGTAAAGCTGCAGTGGTCTTACATGACCACAGCAGTGGGCAGTGCCTTGCATGCAAGAAGGCAGAGTGGATGGTTTGTTAAAGAGGTTTTAATCTGTCTGCTTGAACAGCATTTTTAGCCAGGGGGGTGGTCTGTCAGACAGGTAAAAACTGTCACCACCAATGTGGGCAGGCTGTGGATTAGAAACAAGAGGTGTGCTTTGTAACAAAGGCCGAGAGCCTAATTTTAGAACAGCAGCAAGACCAGGCTCAGACATCTGCCTGGGCCCTGTCCCAGCTCCTTTGTGGTGCCAGAAACTTGCCCTGCCTTTCTTGGAGTGAACTATATCGTACCTTTTTATGTATAGACTCCCCGGCAATGAGGCAGAGGAATTCCAGCAGTTGCTTTGCTTTGCTAATCCTTCTAAACCACACACAGACCAAGAAATTGCCTGGTCCCTAGGCGGCCACTCCATGTTTTCCCTCTAAAACATTTGTTCTGTTTCCTTTGCAGATGCAGCTTCTGGACAAGTTCCCTATTGAAGGAGGTCAGAAAGACCCCAAGCAAAGAATCATCCCATTTCTACCAGGTAATGCTGTGGGGAAAGCCCTAAATAAGATGAGTGAGAACAATTGGGGACTGCAGTTTCTCAGCTACTGTCTCTAGTAATTTTTGTGACCATTCTTACAAATGTCTTTTCCCTGGAAGTTTGTACGTGCAGCCTTGTGATACCAGACCTGTATTTCCTGCTAAAATAACTGGCAAGGCACTCAGGGCTCCTGGGGGAACTTGCACCAGTTGAGGGTGTCTTGTGCCTTGCCACACAAAGGGGTTCAGTGACTTCTCAGGAGCTGTGCCTATAGGGTGCATCCAGACAGTCTGAGCTTGGGCCAGCCGTTGGAAACCAGGGATACCATCATAGCTGTTTCTGGGTATTGTGGCTCTGCAGGCACTGTTACTGTACAGTAAGAAATGAATAATGAGATTTGCCACTGGGATATAAAAGCAACTGAAAGAAGAGTAAGTGCAAACAGGAATTTTGGTAATGCTGGCCAAAAAAATAAGCAAATATCTTTTTGCTGTCGCTCTGACAGCCCTCAGTGAGGGCCAGGAGACAATGGATATCTTCTCACATAGCTTCTTCCAGCAACAGCTGCAGGGACAGTACAGGGAGATGAGCCACACCGCAGCATGCTCTTGGAAATGCACACGTGGGACAGCTTTCTGTTGTCTGCTCAGTTCTGGCTGTTGGTTAAAGGTTTGGCTTGCTGCACTGCCTGCCAGAATAAGGCAGAGTATTTTCAGCCTGTTAAAAGGTCCATTTCTGTCTTCAACTATAAAAAGGAGATCCCAGCTCTTTCCCAAAGATCTGTAAAAGAGAAATGAGGATGGGAAAACTTAGTGCCCTCCAGAAGCGTGATGCAGTCTCTGACATTGCAGGCAGAGCGGCTGCTCCAAATGTGTGGTGAGCACAGCTTCAGGGCTAGTGGGGAAGTAGAGTCTTGGAAGCCAGCAGCACAAATACATGGCACAAGCGTTGGAGTTGCAGTAGAGCAGCACAGCAGCCTGGCAGCCTCTGCAGACCTTCTGGAAGGCACCTCCAGGATTGGGGTTTGCTCTCTGCAATGCTGTGCGCTACATCCACACCTTCAAGTATCCAGAACGAGCTGGTGTCGCCCTCTGTTTCCAACCTGATTTGCGGAGAGGAGTCCAAGCATGAGCTCTCTTTCCAAATAGGCCACCAACAAACTCATAGCAAGTCATTTGTGAAATCTTTGTATAATGAGAGATGGATACTACTAGCCTGCCGTTCTTGCTGGAAAGCACTTTTGAGATTCTTGGAAAGCACTGCAGAGGAGTGCACATGGCTTTAAGTGAGATGCTGTAGGAAAATCTCTATCTGCAGGAATGGTTGCTCTTCCTGTCTTTACTGTCAATGGCCCTCTTCTTTTACTTTGGCCTAGAAAAATGCTGGCTGAGTGCAGGTGACTGGTGCTCAGCCTGTGTACAGTTCTTAGTGACAGATGTCTCGATACATGGGTGGGTGATATATGCAAAGGACGAGATACATCCCATATGCCAATTACAACACTTCCTACCCTGCAAGAACACGAGGGAGATGATACTGCCGCATGGCCTTGAGGAGAAGATTGGTATCTGAAAAACATTTGAGTTGACTTAGCATCCCAAAGAGTGAAGCTGCCAGAACAGAATCAATCTCAGCTGTCTCTAATTTAAAAATTCTGTGATGCACGTTCTGCTTTGATATTGAATCTCTGCCTCTTTCTTGTCAGACTGCTGAAAAACCCTCACTGCTGTACCCAAGAACAAGGTGACTCAGCTAAATGTCAAACAATGTCAAACTCTGTTAAATAAACTAGCTGCCGAAATTTGAATATGCATGGCATTTCTGCAGCCGGAGACCTGGCTTACTGAAACAAATACCTACCTATAAACTCTCTTAATTGAAAAACAGCAGGGCAGATGTTTGTGTTTAAACCCTACTTCAATGAAGATGTTATGATCTTGCTTGCTTATTATGGGCCTGATTCAGCCAAGAGGGAGTGACTCTTGCATACTGGCTTCTGATTGCCTAGGGTTCGCCTGTGCCACTTGCAGGCTTGGGTGACTTCCCACTGTTGGGTCTTGGCTTAGGAAGCTGACATAAGCCAGGACACAACTCCTACCTGTCAGCAAAGCTATGGTGCTGTCTTGGAATAAACGCATGATCTGAACCTGAGAATTGAGGAGACAGCTTTGTAGGTCATTTTGCCATGGTAGAGAATGAGTACAGAACTGGCTGGCAGGTCACCTACAATGTGGTAGAGCCACAGCAGCAGCCAGTGCAGCCACTGCTCCATGGGCAAAAAGTAAGTGGTGGTGGTTCCCAAATCTCCTGCTACAGAGAAAGGCTGGAAAGGAAGAAATGAGGGATGGCCATGACAGTCTGGGCTAAATGACCTCCCAGCTCTGGCAGTGACCTGTTGTGAGTCCCAGTAGAGGAATACAGTCTCTCCCTTTCTACACCCTGACTGTTTAGCAGTTGTAGCAGGAGTTGGGGGATCCAGGATGCTGGAGGAGAGCTCGCTAAACAAAGAGGTGAATGGTCTCTGAGACTCCCTCCTGGTCTACTTGTGGTTATCTTGGTGGCAGATAGGACTATCAAAACTGACACTTGTACCTGGAGTTGACAGTTTCTGCAGAGGTTGACCCAAGACTCCAAGGCTTGCATTGCTTTTTGTTTCTCTTGGCACTAAATGGAAGATCCAGCTGGAGACAAAGCTGAAGGGATACAAACTTTTCTTGCTCCGCTGTGTCTTCCAAAGTGCAGCCTTGGAGAAAACACTGCAGAACATGAAATCATCCTGTCATGCTGGCTGCTGGGCTGCAGAACCCTGCCGTGGAGAGAGGCTTGGGCTTTCCATGACACAGAGGTCTGGGTACTGATGGTGATAGTTCTATCTACCCAAATTCCTGCTCGGTCTCTGCCTGGACTTAAAACCAGTTTTGGGCTGAAAAAACCCAAGGATTTTGCATAGGCTGTACTGGGAGGCAAAATTCTCTCAGGGCGCCTGCTCTGCAGCTTTCATGCTGCCTGGAGAGGGAGACATCCCGCTCCAGGAGACTGTTTTAAGTGTGATTTCCTTACCTTTGGGAAGCTGAGTGATATCCTAGGGGACCAGTAGAGTTTGGTGCAGGCTGCCCTACCATCTCACTCAGGCAGCTGCAGAAGCAGCATCCAAGCTGACTCCGGTCCCTGCCTGCAGCACTTGGGAGCCTCTGCTAGAGAGGCACCTTCCCTTCTTTTCCCCTTGGATTTACCTCATCCCTTGTTTAGGGAGAGGGACAAGGAAATCATCCTTTTTGAAGCACATAGCAGTGTTCTGGGGCGCTGGAAGGCGTGCCAGCATGGTAGATATGTCACCAGATGTTGCGTGGCCACAGTGTGCCCCAGTGACCTGTTTTACCCCCTGCCTGAGGAAAAGAAATACCCCTACACCATCTAAAAGATGTCTCTCGGTCTTTCTCTGTCCTTGGGACTAAGGCAGCAGGTGGTGTGCTAGCTGAGATGTTTCAGGGACAATAATTAAAGGGTGGCGGGTGGATCCCCCCCACAAGTAGCACAGGTTTTAGCCCGTTGCTTGCTCCTGAGCTGCAGGGCAGAGCAGTGACAGTGGCTGGGGAGCAGAGTGAGCTAAGAGGGCTTCACCTGTCCTGTTAATCTCTGAGCAAGGCTCCCGGTTTCTCAGGGAAGTTCCAACCTCCCCTCATCCCCCCGCCTGAGGTTTGCTAGGGGCTGTTTCCCCAGCCAAGCCTAGTCCCATGTGTGAGTCAGGAGGGAAGGGAGAGGTGTGGTTGCAGAGGGCGCAGGAGGCCATCCCAGCACCGCCCAGATACCTGGGGCTGGTGCAGGGTGCCGGCAGGCGGGGAGTGCTGGCAGCAGCCGGGAGCCTCCCCATTTTGCACAATGCAGGAGGATGGGGAATAACCTCTCACCAAAGCCAGCTGGGACCTTCCTCGACTTGGTGTCTGCTGCTCGCAGGCTGCAGCGGGCAAGGAGATCTGCTAATGAACTGCATCCCAGGTGGATATGTCTGCTTTTTGGGTTTGATTTGGTGTGTTGGGTTTTCCTCCCACCCCTCTCCCCTTTCCAACGTTGTCTTAGGGGAAAAGGAAGCTGAGAAGAAAGGCTCGAGCAGGTTTGCAACAGCAGGATTTCATTCATGGTGATCAGAGCAGCTTTTTTCCCTGCTCTTGTTCATGTATACTCCAACTTTGCTCTTCTTGTTTTCTGCTGGCCTGGAGCAGAAACAGTATTTTGTTCAGAGATCTTGAGTGGTTACTCTTACAGTGAAGTAGAAATGATGGCCTCCTCCTGACTACCAGTGTTGCAGTGACCTTCAGATCCAGCATTTCATGTTCCTGTAAATTGAGACCAAGATCAGCAAAATGAGGATGTGGCTGTGTGTAATGTTTTTGAACATGCTGCATTTCAGCAGTGGTCCGTGCATGTGAGGTGTTCTCAGCATTTATTCTGCCCACCTTGGGATGCAGTGGCATGATGATTGCAAGTCACATGCTGACCAAGGAGGACCCATAATCTCAGGGATACTCTTACTATAGGCTATTTTTTCCTTTTGGAGAGGTGGTTGCTAGGTGGAAACTTGAAAAGAAATGCATTTCCTATCCTAATTCTTAGGCAGATTTTATGTAAAAAAATATTTTTAATTTCCATTTTTTATTATTCTCTCCTGTAGTGTTCTGAGCCTGGGTAACAAAGTGTTAATAAGTGATTTTAATTTTTCTTTGGCGTCATTTTGTATTCCTGACCTAAATGGAAATGAACAGTGTTGCAGCAGTTCAGGGCCAGTCAAAAAGTAGTTCGAAGAAAAAAAAAAAATAGAAAAAAAAAGAAGAGGAATCAGATAAAAATTCTTTTAATCTTAGATCCAGTCGTATCTTTCTTTCTAGATTAAATATGAATTATAATTACCCTAAATGACATTCTTGTAACACACACACATAGACTATGAGGCAGCAGACTTTCTCAGATGGAGAAAGGGGGTCTCTGTCCTGCATCTCCTTAATGCCTGCAGTACATCAGCATTGCAGTCTCCTTTCTCCACCTCAGAGGAGCGGGCAGGGAGTGGGAAGGTGACCCATAGCACTGTGGCATGGGATGCTGGGGGCTTGAACAGCTATGGAGTGCTTTTGGCAGCCTGTTCCATAATACAAAATAAGTTCCTTTTAATATACATCTTTCCAGTTTTCTTGCCTGTTCTTTGAAAGGGGAAAGAGTAGTGCGTTAGCAAGATGGCTAACAGGTCCTTGGCTTGTTTCCACTTCGGCTTGTTTAGGACTTGGGTGATGCTGAGTTTCTGGTGAGCTGCTCTTCAGCAGCTCCTATTGTTTGAGAAAGTGGTTTCTATTGTTTCTTTCTATTTTCTGCCTTGCTAGGAGAGCTATTGTGGAAAATTCATCTCCTGTCTCTCACAAGAGGAGAATGGATTTCCTGTCAGCTCCGAGCTTGAAGGGAAAGCAGGGGCTGCCGGGAGGAAGCGGCTGTTGGGTCGGCTGGGCGGCGGGAGGATTGATGATTTCAAGGGGGCCAGAAAGGCTTATTATTTACTTTGGGCTCCATGGAGGTATTTTTAGAGTTCAAGTCTTTTCTGTTTGAAAGACAAAGTAGTCAAGTGTGAGATCATAGTAGATACCCTGAGGCTGCTTCCTATTGAAGAAATGGAAAAGGCAACCACCAGTGAGTGCCGGCTGTCAGAGCTGCTTGCTGAGGAAGGGGCTGTAATGAGCCCCACGTAATGGAGTGCATGGGGGCTTTCGGCTTTGCATGCTGAGCCTGTTTCACAGGCCTTGTCAGGCCTTCTAGAGGTCTTTGGGCCTTAGCAGGGCATGAGCCAAAAGCATGATTTCATTATGAAAGTACAAAAAAAGGAAAAAACACACTGATTCTGGCATCTGCCCAAATACCTGGTCCTCTTCCCTTGCTTTCAGTCTCTTTTGAGTCCTTTCTCAGTGTACAGATCCAAAATCCCATGGTCGGCAGCTGGGACAAGGTGCTGGAGTAGGAAAATCCTACAGAATATATTTCTAGGGCTTGTACTTGCTCCTGTCAGACAGATACAGAGCTGGTATTTTGCTCAACCAGAAACCACCTCTGGGCAGAAATCAGCATATGCAGAACATGATGTGCCTTTCATTTGATCATTTGAGTCTCCTGATGGGAGTTTTGTAGTGATCAAGCCACAGTATCAAGGGAAAACAAAGAATGGAAGGGTGGTTTTGGTTTGAGTTTGCTTGAAGCCAGAGCTAATGAGAATTATTCTGCTGTTTTGTTTTTTTTCAACACTGGATGCTAGACTGAAAAGGCCAGGGAAGGTTTTCAGTGTAACATAGCAGCTTGGATTCCTTGGGGAAATACACAAACATTTTTACTCAGAAATTAGTTTGATTTTGATTCTTGTTTTTAAAGGCAATAAACAAACACATTTATAGACTTGAAAAGCAGTTTGAGCTGCACTGGGCTTGTCGTTTCCTCAGGCAGCCATTCCAGATGAGTGTGCCCTCTACTACTATAATTACTTTTTAAAAATAACTCTGCAAGTCTGTAATCTAAAGTGGGTGGTATGTAGCAAGTCTGAGAGCATACTGCATTCAACCCATGGGCTGGGGAGAGGGTGACTTTATATAAGGGTTTACTTGTCTTCATCTCTGAGTTGAAATCTGACTTTTTCCCACAATCCATCAACAGATGGCCCATATAATGAAAGTGCTTTTTAACACAGGAATCAAGCTTGCCAGGGACTCAGATGGCTTTGCAACACCACAGACTCTAGGTATTCCCTCTGGATGTTACTTCTCTTGTGTCTGTTGTATTAAGCTTTAAGGTGCCTGGGCAATAGAGGAGAGCAGATCCCAGCTGAGATTCACAACTAATAATAGTCTAGACCTCTATTTGAATCTGTTTTCAGACCACTTTGCCTTTTGGCTGAACCAAATGATTTATTCGTATACTTGCATGCTTAAAATAGGTTGTGATTATTTTTTCCTGTGGATTGGAAACAATGAACCTGGGAATTTGCTACTTGATCTCAAGTGATTTATCCTACGTTATTTTCTCTGCTAAACTTTTTAGGTGCTGATGTTCTTAAGTGTGGTATATTTGCAGACCTCCCTGCTCCACAATGCAGCTATTTTCAGGCTCTTGTGAACGTGTTTGTCCTTGCACATAAGGGGATCTTTATACTTAGGAGCAGAGTGAGGGGATACTGTGGGCAGGATTTGTCAAAGTGAATCTATTTCTACTATAATGAAATAACCCATGGCAGTATCCAGCCCCTTGTGATTTTTATTTTTTTTTTTTTTTTTTTTTTTTTTTTTTTTTTTTTTTTTTAGAGTTGTAGTCTTATTTAATGGGAAAGCTGAGGTGGAGAGGGAAATAATGTGGGAATTGGAAAGAGGAAACCAAGGGTAGGTAGAAGAGGAAAAGTAAGTAAATCCTAGAAGTGGGAAATGCAATCCTTTTGAGCTTCTCCCATTCAGGGAGGTGCTAATACAGGCCCCAGGCTTGTATTCAGGATGGAGGTAATTAATGTTTGCTCTCAAGTTTCCTTGGGTCTGAAGTTAAGCACTTTCACCATGTCATTTTCTATCAGGGTTTTGCCACCTCTGAATAAAGAGGAGAAAATTACATTCCTTCTCTTACATCCTAAACGTTGGCAAGTTCAGACTTGCAGGTTCCTTCTCACATTCAGGACTCTGAACAGCACAGAGCTGCTCTGGAATAGGCAAAATACTTGCATTCTGGTTCGACCCTTGATGGGATTTTACTGGATGTGTCCAGGCTGGTGGGCAGACTTCACTTTTTCACTGAGCACACTGCTAGATGTGATTCTTGCCAAATTTCTCCAGCTTTTTTTTCCCAACTCTTCCTACCAAACACAGGATAGCTTTGTGCCCTCTCAGTCAGCCATAAAATCGTCAGACCAGAGGACAGGGTAAAGGCATTTGTGCCTATTCCCACCAGTTAGTGTTGTCACTGCTGGTTTATTTAAATCATTAGATGTGTAGAACAGAAGGAAAAATATTCCTGTCTTAATCCTGGCTCCAGCAAAACAAAGCAAATGCAGAATCATGTGTTTACAAAATTTCCTCTTGGGAAAAGAAATCTCCTATAGATAATAATCCTTTTAGTAACATCTCCAGCGAACGAGGCTTTGTCCAAAGAACAAAGCAGAAGTTGCCAGCTTGAAATACGCCTGAACTTCCTGAGTGTGCTCACTGCTGTGTGCAGGCAGGAAGCTGTATTAGTCTGGTTTGGATGTTTGCTCTGAAGCAGCATAAACAGAGCGTTGGGTCTCCTGGGATCCTGGTCTGACCTGTGAACCAGGGAACTGGGGTTCCTCTAAGCTGTAGCTACAGGAAGGACTATCATAGCCATGCAGCTCTGTGGCCGCCTTCGTTAGTGTCCTGTCTCCCCTCCAGCCAAATCCACCGTCTGAAAATCCTGGGTGGACACAGAAGCCGGCAGCAGAGACGAGCGGTGCAGCCGCAGTAGACCCGGCACACATGGGTGTTAAGCTGCCAGCCAGCAGGGAACTCATTTCCTGCACAATTATGAAAACAGCTGATCTGTGACATTTTAAGAAGGGGGAGAAAATACAGGGTAGGGGAAGGAAGGCCCTGGCTATGTAAATATTTACTTTTGCACAATGTCTCAGCCACCCCATTCTCCCAAGGGCTGGGAGAAGAAGAGGTTGCTTGCTGCTGGCTCTGGCACGTGGTGACAGGAGATGGGAGAGCTACCAGTGGACTGCCCGCAGCTGGAAGGAGCACACAGTCTGCCAAGCAGAAGCTGCTCTCCTGGAGTGTAATGCTGCCCTACTTGACCCCCACTCCATTCTCTGCTACATCCCACATCCAGGGATGTGCTGCCTGACCACCAAGAGCTTGCTTGACTCACCTTCCTAGACCACTCTTACCAACCCTTTGTTTTACTTTAACAAAGACAAGCTACTGAGGTACCCCTGATAGTGATGCATATCCTAGCTCCTTCCCAAAGAGCATCCTTCAGAAGAGGGTTGGGGAAATGAAGGCACAAAGCAAGCAGATGAGGTGTCCAGGATCTGGAGACTGCAGCATCTTGTATGATGCCACCACCATGTCACATGCCCACCACTGGCCAGGCTTGGAGGAGATGTGAGCCATGTCATGTGCAGAGGAAGCACTTGCTAGACCTGACTGACCCTCAAGAGATGAGGACAAGATTTTCTTTAGGATGATGGAATTGTTCAATATGATATAATCCTGATTTTCAACTTCTTTTCCTGACCCTACATAAAAACTATTTTTTTCCATTCCTGTCAAAGGGAAAGTGAATTGGTGCTCTCTGATCTATAAATGCTGATAGAGTCCTCCTTTCATTAGCCCTCCCTGGCTGGAGTGTCTGGTGCAGTGCTGTGCAGATGCTGTGTATATTTGACACAGTATCTGAGCGCTGGGGCAGCTGTGAGGTCCCTCCTGTGTGTACTCAGCGGGTGGAGAGAAGGCTGTGGTGTGCTTTGCCTGAGTCCAATTAGTCTGTGTTTGTAGCCAAGAATACGCTGTCTGTGTCATGCTGCTGTAGTATGGCAGTCTGTGATGGGTCAGCACAAGGTGGTGACCTGCCTGTGAGGAAATTCAGTGAGTCCCAGTAATAGTGACATTGATCCACTGATGGGTCTTGGCACATTCTGCTCTCAGAATGATGTCTGTGAAACCAGAAAAGTTGGAATAGGTGAGATTCAGAGATATAATTCATGCAAGTGGTTGAGGTGGTAACAGAGGTACCTCCAACCTGTTCACCTCCACCCCTTTCATCAAGGAAATATTGGCTAAGCTCCCCTCCCCAGGACATGCACCATCACTCAGTGAATAAACACAAGGTATTTGTGTTGTGGGTTAATTCTGCTGCTGGAAATCAAATCCCATATGTGGTCAGATGAGATCTTTTTTCTTGGAAAGGAACCAAGGTTAAGAAGACAAGGAAGGCAGGTTAGTAAAAATATGTCAAAGTCTCCTGGGTTTAAATAGAGACTATAAATAAAAAGCTTTTAACTTGGAAGAGAAGTTTAGAGTGATATGATCAGGTTCAATTTAGTCCAAATATTGCTTTATGCCATTAAACTGTTATCAAGTTTTGGTTCAGCTGGGATAGTTTTATGGTTTTGGTGCACTGGGAACAGTTGTAGCCTTTATGCAAGTAAAGTATTTCCCCTGAAACATTTGCAGTGAAGACTGTTGTATTGTGCTGGAACCTGGGAGTGAAACTGCCTGGAAATGAATAGCCAGGGAGGTGACCTTCTCTAGCTCATTTCTTTCTCCATTCCAGAGTAGCTACACAATCTAAGGATTTATATCATGAACAATAAGGGGATTTAATGAGGTTTAATTTTACATTCTTGTAAATGAATCCTCAAACTCAGTCATAAAAGCTGAACTGTTTTACTTATTTCCTCTTAAGCCGCAAGCATGTCTGATTCAGCAGCATCTTGGGATGATATGTCAGGCTGAGAAAATAAGTCACATCTCTCTTCCTCTTGGGATTAATAGGAAGCTAAAATAATCCTGCACCCATAATATTATTTCAATTGGGTTTGCATAATAGCCTGGTAATGGTTATAGTCAATGCAATGCTTTGCAACGATGATGTTTCATCCTTTGAAGTCAGGTTAATTCATGTCACAGTGTCAGATCCACACAAATCATAAAACACTTTTTGTTTTTGTTTTTTTTTTTAAACTAGCCTACATTTTCTGATCCAAGTTCTACTATTGTTGGTTAGAAGTGAGTGGATTTTAATGCTCTTTCTACAGATATCCAGCACCATCACAGACAGAAAAGTCCTATCTCGTGTTTGATGTGTTTACACATCAGTGTGGCTGTGGGTTTGGAAGATTCTGGTATTTCTTACTTGTGTGCATGCCTGTGCTTGAAAGCTCTACAGAATATGGGTAGTTCCAGCAAAGTCACTGGAGATGACTCTCTCTGTCAGCTGAGGTTTTCTACATGCATCTGGACCCTTATTTCCTGCCTTAATGTAGAGTTTTTCACTATGAGGGTGATAGAACACCAGAAGGGGATGCCCAGAGACGTTGTGGAGTCTCCCTCTCTGGAGATATTCAAGACCCACTTGGATGCTTTCCTGTGTGATCTGGTATAGATGATCCTGCTCTAGCAGGGAGGTTGGGCTGGATGATCTTTCAAGGTCTCTTCCAGCCTCTAAACTTCTGTGATTCTGTGTGATTCTGTACGTGAGAGAAATCAGGCCCCTCATAATTACTTGCAAGCTGTGAACTAGGCACAAATGTAAATATTTTCGGGGTCACAACGCAACTCTTTATTTTTTATATACTTTGTTATTAATGATAATTTTTTTAAAGATTGAAAATCCCACTCATATGTTTCTGCAGTGTCAAGCCTACTGAGCCTTGACCCCTCTCACAGTGGTACCATTAAATTTACTGTTGGCTTCAGCAGGAGCAGTTACTGCAAGTCCCAGTGCTTTTGAAAAGCCTTTTCCTGTGTTCCTCTGTGTAAAGCCCATCACTGTAGCTGCCAGATTATATGATGCTAGGGTTTATATTTTTTTTATATAGAATTAAATCAAACTGATAAGAAGGCCAAGGTGCAATAAAGCTAAGGAAAATAGATTTGCTTTCTTTTTAAGACAAAGCGACTCTCACAAGGCTTTCATTTTCTCTGGCCCAAGTGGAAAAACAATAAAGTTTGGTTCATTCTGTGTGTGTATGCTTTTCCTGTCAAGATGTGGAGGTGACATCCTGCATTCACTATCATGTATGGGCTATCCTTGGGCACATGTGAGCAGGCGGGGGGGCTGGAGTCCACTTTTCAGTTTCTCTCTGTCCTCCAACCACAGAGTGTGATCTTGGGAGTCATCAATTAAGCCCTTTCTTTGTCGTAATTTCTGCCCAAAACTCATCCCTGGTTTTCCAGATGTGCTTTACAAATAAGAAACAGAAGAACTGGGGACCCAGGTAGGACACAGAGCATCCAAATCAACCCCCAGACTCTTTGCACCCCTTATATTGGGGAAAAGAGAAGCAAACTAGAATTGCCCTATCTCCCCTTGGTGTTAAATCCACAAAACATTGTGTAGCACTCAAACACTGCAGCACTAAAGTCCTTCTGTAATTACCTATGCCAAAATGATGCCTTTATTGCTGGGCTTAGAGGCTCCAAGCTTGCATGCATTTGCACATGTCCTCTGGAGCAGGGTGGTCTCTTGCTGTAACACTGAAGATAAATACTTTGCTCTTAAGGATTAGATTATCCTCACGAAGTCATTCTGTTTCACTAAAGGTCAGCTATATTCATCATCATATGTTAGAATTTTCTGCCCTGGGCCCCGTTTTTGCCCTTTTTTTGTGGTTGTTTTTTTTTTTTTTTCAGTTAAACCAGGTCCTTCCTTCTGCAATGTCAGCACGTAAGAGTGCTGCTCCATGCAGCTGCGAAGACAAACAACCACAGATGTTGCCTCTCTCTGCAGCTTTCTGCTCCTCTTCTTTCATTGCCAGTTCCCCCTGTGCAATGCTCACTTCAAGAGGTGCTTGTGTCCTCTCCATCCGTTCACCTCCCCTTGAAGAGAGTCCAGATGTTATGATCCTCTGTTAAACCCTAAAACTAGCAGATTGTTGTGGTTGCTTTGCTCCTGTTTTACTTTTGTAAGCCTGCAGATTGACTTTATTTCTCTTCAAGATGTCTAGAGTAGGAGACCACTATTCATTCACTTTTAATTAAAGCAATATAGGGAATTAGCTTGTCACAGGGGTGGTTCTGGTGATGGCTATGAATGTTTTTGTTATTTTCTCTCCATTATGAGCAAATGCTTGAAAGTGTGAGATAGAGCTTAATTTCTTTTAATGATAAGGGAGTAAAATTACTACGTTATGGCGAAGTGGCTTTTTTGCAAAGAAAAAAACTGTTTCTTTTTGCTGCTGTGTGCAATAGTGTCGCTAAGAGAGCAGTTTGATTCACTCCTGCATCCCTAGAAGACAGGAAGGTGGCAGGTGCAAGGAGCGAATATAAATTTGGCCATCAAAAGGAAGGGTGATCTGTGGCTTTTGCAGTGCAGCATAAAGGGAAGGAGGTAGTGGGAGCCTGGTCCTTATTCCTGGCACTGCCCAACTGTCTCCCAGAAGAGTTTGGGAGTTTACATTAGGCTGCCCAAAGCACAGTTTCTCTTATGTGAGTGGTACCACACTGAAAGAGCATAGGCGAGAGCATCAGAGAGCTGATGCTGGGCAATTGGGAGTCTTTCATTCCCATTTTGTCCCCTTTCAAGTAGTGTTCTTTGGCTCATAAAACAGAGACTGGTGCAGACAGGGTGTAAGAACCTCCCATTGGCATATGGGGATCATAAACTGGGCTTTTTCTGAATCTGGGAAGGCAGCAAAAGCCTTTTTCCCAAGAATGTGATGATTTGGGGTGTGCAAGCAAAGGATCTCAAGAGAAGGTCTCAGGCTTACTTAGGGAAGCAGCTGGCTTTTTTGCCTGGAGTGTTTGAATTATTTCAGGATAGTTTTACAGCCTGAAAGACTCTGGCAGGAAATTTTCAGAGGAGCCTAAGTGTCATCTGACCCCAACTCCTGTTTTCTGAAGTGTCCCTGTGTTCCTGGTGTGTGTGCGTGTTTGGAAATTTGACTTCTGTTTCAAATTGCTTAGCTACTTTAATACAATGGAAGGAAAGCTAATTACCCTGAGTGTCAAGAGCATCAGTATGCTTGCAGGAAAGCCTGCATTTACTTGTGAGTCCTTGGGGAGGGGGGGATAATCCTTCTCAGTTTCAGTAATTGCTGTCTCTTGCTTCTGTCCTTCATGAACATTGCTTTCTCTCTAGCACAAAGATGCGACTTCTCTTGGCTTCCTTGGGCCCGTGATCCACACGTAGGTCTTTGTGGTGCTACAGAGTAGCTGGCATGAGTGTTTGTGTCCCTTTCTGAAGCCCTTTGGGTCAATCTTAATGCCAGCACATGATGAAGAGACTGTCCTCTGCTGTGCTCCTCTCTTTTCTTCTCTCATCTAGCCTGAAATGGTTTACTGTCCCTCAGAGGCTGACTGATGTGGCATGTTTCTAATCCTGTGACATAGTTGGGCTGGGTTGATGTGTTGGCTCTGATATCACTCAGTTTGGTTCTGATCTATGCTAGTCTCAGGGCCAGACTCTGCTCTCATTTGTGGCTTTTTAATTCAGAAATCACAATGTTCATTTTCCTATTGCAGTGCATAGAAAAGGCCAAGAAATAGTTTTTCGTTCCATAATTTGCAATGCTTGAGGCTCCTCAGGGGCTGTTTCTGTCATTCATTACTAATGCAGGTTTCCTGGGAGTTGTAAAATTATCTAAAGCATAGAATCATAGAATCATTCAGGTTGGAAAAGACCCCTGGTATGATCAAGTCCAACCATTGACCCTGCTCTACAAAGTTCACCCTGACTTGATTGAGCTGACTCAGAACTGACCATCTTGAATCATTCCCAGACAGCTGAGCTGTCTGAAGAGTTGACTGCAGAGAGCTGATCTGCTTGTTGTTAAAACCAACATGTTATGTATGCCTTCAAAACTATCAATAATAAGTTGTTTTGTGATTGTTTCAAGAAGGTATTTCAGTGCTCTCTTTTTAAACTAATAGTTATTTAATTAAACTGCAATGCAGTATCTGAAATGTACCTGTCATAACCCTCTTGGCACACGAATGAACATTAATAAAATGTGAATTAAAATAAACAATGTGGAAAGCAGTGTTATCCAAAGGAACAAAAAGTTAAAAACCCCCTCACCTGCTGAACTACATTCCTGTGAAAAAAAAGACTCATCTGGTACTTTTCCTGGAAAAAGAGAATGCTAGAAACATGTTTAGTGTATTGACTCATGATTTAGGGATCTGTTTGGGATTCAGACAGCTCTCCTTTTAGGGAAAGAAATTAAAAAGACCAGAATGTGCATAAATCTGGAGTGCTCAAGATGTCTGTGTAAGCTCAGGCTAAACACAGCATCAGTGAATGAATGGGAAAAAAAAACCTTTCAAACTCCCCTATACTCTGAATAAGGCCTTTAACGAGTGACCAGGCTCTACACATAGTCCATTCCCCACTGCTGGTTGTCTCATTGTGTTCCATCCTCATTGCATCAACTTCATCTCGGAGAACAAACTTACAGGAACTGCTATTACTTGAGCATTTGCTAAGGTAGATTTACTGAAACCATGGCCTTAGACCAGATGAAAGGGGAAAGCATAGCTGTGGATTCAGACCTAAACTTTTCTTCACATCCTAAATGTACTGTATGTGCATCCTCCTTACTTACTGGAGTGCACTGGAGAGATAATTTTGGATTTGAACTTTCTGAGGAGGTGAGGAGTCTCCATCTTTGGAGGTCTGTAAGTACAGGTTAAATAAATAGACTTCTTCAGCAGCGACATAGGTGGAGTTGTACTCTGAATGAGGGTAAGGAATTTGATGGTCTGAGCTCCCTTCCAGTGCTTGTTTCTATGATTTGGTTATTCAGATCCATACTGTGAAAAGATTGTGATGAAGATTAGTGTAGCAACTGGACATGAAGGGTCAGTAGTTTGTCATTGCAAGTTCTAAGCCTCAGAAAGAAAAGAAAATTAGTCTACCCAGCAGCAGAAACCTCTCAAGGTCTGATGTTTTCCTAAACTACTTCAGGCTTTTTTTTAGTCACAGAATCACAGAATTAACCAGGTTGGAAAAGACCTTTAGGATCATCAAGTCCAACCTATCATCTAACATTTCTAATTAACTAAACCATGGCACTAAGTGCCTCATCCGGCCTCCTCTTAAATACCTCCAGGGATGGTGACTCCACCACCTTCCCAGGCAGACCATTCCAGTGCCAATCATTCTTTCCGTGAAGAACTTCTTCCTAACAGCCAGCCTAAACCTGCCCTGGCACATCTTGATACTGTGTCCTCTTGTTCAGTCACTGGTTGCCCGGGAGAGGAGACCAACCCCTGCCTGGCTACAACCTCCTTTCAGGTAGTTGTAGAAAGCAATGAAATCTCCCCTGAGCCTCCTCCAGGCTGAACAACCCCAACTCCCTCAGCCTCTCCTCACGGGGCTGTGTTCCAGCCTCCTCACCAGCGCTGGTGCCCTTCTCTGGACACATTCAAGCACCTCAACATCTTTCTTAAATTGAGGGGCCCAGAACTGGACACAGTACTCAAAGTGTGGCCTAACCAGTGCTGTGTACAGAGGGAGAAGATCCAATCCCTGTGATTTCTGGACACCTCTCTGATTTGTAAGTGGCACCAGTATAGTTTTCGTCACCACAACACCAGCCCCCCATTCGAATGTACTCTTTGAAGTGTGCATACATGAATATTGCATTCAGAAGGTTTTGTGTCACAAAGCAATTGTTGTAGCAGTTGAAATACATACTTTTAATTGCCTCTTTCTTCTCTGTCTTATAAGCAAAAAACCCCATCTTTCAAATCCATTGCAACGATGTAGTTTTGTGTAACACAGTAGCTAATACTCTCTTGGGCATTGTGCAGATGAGTGCAGTGGGTCTGCTGCATGGTGTGAGCAGTTTGACACATGTGGAATTTCTCTGCCGGGCTCTACTAATTGGTCCTGCTTCTCTTCCCATCCCCATCCCTTAGTATGCAGGACCTTACCAGTGGTTGAATCTTACTCAGCATTGCTGTGCAAGTGCAGCATCACCAACTGCTGAACAGGTGGCCTTTAATACTGCATGCCTCTTGCAGTTGAGTAGTTTTGAGGTATGACTTGGATTTTGTTTTGCACAGGTGTCCAGTGTTAATTCAGGTCCTTGGCACCTCTCTGATCTGGATTAACTTGTTCAGAAGCCACAGTGGAATTCTGACTTTTGATTGTGAATTAATGAATCTCAGGAACTGTCTTGTGTTTGTACAGTGTCTGGGGTGGGTGGGTTTTTACCCTCATACTGCTGGTTGGGAAGTGACCTTTTCACTGTGCTGATCCCTAGAAGGGACCCACTCTTACCCTGCTCAGGGAAGAAGTGAGGGCTCATTCTATTCAAATCAGAATGGAAAAATGCTGTGTGAGGTTGAATTCTCTCCAAACATAAATAGTGGCATGCCTCAGAATATCTTTTTGGTCTAAATCTTGCTCAGCAGTTGAAAGTCCCAAGTACCAATAAAGTCACTGATTAATGAACGTTACTCAGTTCCTTTGGGTGCCTGGCTAGGGGCACTCATAGTTTCCAGTCATACGATTACTCCTCTTTAAGCCATCCTGTTTCCTTTTAGTCTTTCAGTCTTAAAGAAACATTGGGTAACTTTGTGTTCTGATTCTTAATAGCAAAGTCAAAGGATCCCAGAGATGTGGATCTTTTTTGCTTCCTTTTCTGTTATCTGGAAACATCTTCTTTATCTCTGGTGCCAGCCACAGTATTAATTTACAGAATCACAGAAGGTTAATGAGTTAAAATTTACTGACAGGTATTTTCTGCAACAATTATCTGCAATCATAGAATCATAAAATGGTCTGGGTTGGAAGGGACCTCCAAAGCTCATCTAGTCCAACCCCTCTGCATTAAACAGGGGCATCCTCAACTAGACCAGGTTGCCTAGAGCCTGACAAAACCTTACATGCCACAATCTGATTTTGTGGCTGTGCCATGCTAGTGTATTTGTCTTACTTCCTTGTGCACTGCATAAAAGTGTCACCGGTCAGTGAAATATCTCTATCTGTGGAGTCTAGCACAGTGCATTTTGGATGGCAACACTACACCTCAGATGATGAATACAGATAAAGAAGAATTCCACGTCCAATTGACCATGGCAAATCCAATTCAAACTGCAAAGGGATATTTTTCCTCCCATTAGTCAGAATGTGATTAATTTCCCATGTGGAAAATTGTTCAAGACAGACATGCTCATAAATTATGGCATAAGGGATCCTATTACTACAAGCTCCATCGTAACCTACTGTGCTTCCCAAAATAGCAATAAGAAGATAATTATATTAACAGCTTTTCTTGTTATTTGATGTATGACTGACATAGGATGTAAGCTTATTTTCTGCCAGATTGAAACCTTCACTTAAGGTTGGATGCTTTGGCATTTGTAGACATTAATAGTAATCCTTGGTTTCTGGCATTTGAAATTAAAAATATTAGAGGAAAGGTTTTTAATTAGGGAATTGAAAGACAGTAGGTGCAAATGAGCCCACTACTTAAAACAATGCATGCTCTGGGAATGATGATTTTAAAACTTCATGTTCAAAAAGAACTATTTTTTTTGCTAGGAAGAGTTCTTGATGGATATCTTCTAGAACCTGTGCTGTTCAACCTAGGATCTGCAAAAGAGGGTGGTAGTGATATAACTAACTTAGCTAGTCGGGAAATCTACTTAGGATGCTCAAATTGTGAGCTGTCTGCAAAAAGCTGGAGGAGAATCTCATATTATTGGTGGTAAAAAGGCAGTTCATCATTGTTAAGCATAAAGCAGTGCTTTGGCACTAGGACTATTACCATCTAGGAAGGAGAGTTCAGTGGTTCTTAGGATGTTTCAGTGAAAACTGTAGCTCAACAGTCAGCAGCAGTCAGAAAGCCAAAGGTAGTATTAGAAAGAAGCAGGCAAATAATGGAGAATAAATCCCAGAGCTTCAGCTGCAAACATTGTGAATACTGTATGGAGGTCTGGTAGTTGCCTCTCAGCAAGGGTGTATACAAAGTAAGGCGCTGAGAAGAATGACAGAGGCGATGACAGAGGTGAATTGGCTTCTGTATGAGGGGAATAAATAGACTTCAGTCTGGGACAAAGGTGATGGTTGGGACAGTAGAAGTTGGTGAACTCATGAAGAATTTTCAAGAATGAGGAGGACAAGATTATTTTAAATTTTCAGACTAAAAAAACCCCAGGTATAGCCTGTGATATGTGGAAAGCAAGTGTAAAGTGAACAAAACGAGGAATGTAACTGTGTGCCCTGTGATTAATTTATGAAGTGCATCTCTAGAGGACTCTCTGGAGAGCACAATATCTGTGGGTTCAAAAATGTACTAGAGCAGTTTCTGCAGGATGAAGCCAACAATGATTGCTAAACATTGTTTTCTGATTCTGAAAAAGTCTTAACCACCAATATGCAGGAATGATTAGTGTGTATGAGGAGAAGGATCCTATTACACATATCCTGTTCTTGATTTTCTTACTTATCTTTTCATTATTTCACTGTTGTAAACCAGGAGCTGGGCTAGAGAGACCTTTCGCCCAACCAAATTAAATGCTCTTACATTGCTGCAACAAAGCAGGCAAACTCTTTTGCCTGCTTTGTATTGTATTATAGCTACCAGTGAAGTTGTGTCCTTGAACTGTAGCAGCTAAATGCAGAGATGGTGATCCTGCATCTAGAATTGGAGGAGATGGCATATGTCTATTCTTGACCTTCTATTTGGAGACCACAAGTCTGCAGGCTGGACCACCTCAGAGGGGTTATCTGAGGTACCCAATAGTGAGACTTTGTACCTCTGGCCAGCTCTGCATTGCACTGCACTCCAGGACACAACGGCAAACAGCATTTGGGGAGCTGCCATGCCTGTGTGGTGGCACAAGTGGAGAAAGACCAGTTTGTTTGGTGGTGTGGATGTTGTTGGCTATCAGTCCCATTTGGCTGCTCAGTGTCTCCGTGGCTTCAGATGCAATTAATCAGGGCCCAAAAGGGTAATTATCAGCTCACATTCCTAATTTAGATTTCTGTGCCTATTCACATTACTGTTTTTTCTTTAATTTACCAATAAAGTTGGGGTTATTTTCATGTTTTTATGATGCTGCCCCAGCAATCCTTATTAAAAAGAGAAAAAAAACCCCAAAACACTGGTTTCCAGTCCACCTTTTTTTCTTCTCCCTGGGAAGTGAAAAGACCAAATGAACTGTGAAAGGGAAATGAAAGTGTGCATAGTCCTAAAGTCCTGCTGTCACCTTGGCTGAAGGCACTTTTCCTTTCATGGGGCGAGTAATTGCTTAAAGCAGTAATCCCTGAAAGAAGCTTTTTATTCTGCAGTGGGCAAAGCTGCTGACATCTGACAGTGCTGTTTCCTCCTTTGATCAGACCTCGGTGAACCTGGAAGAAGGTGGCCTTGGAAAGCTGGGTATGACTAGCACCCTACAGGGCAGCAGCTCTGTCTTCTGAGATACTCTCACACCCTTACTTCTGTGTTACTTGCATGTAAAGAAGCTGAGAGGAATTCTTCAGGGAGATTGTCCTCACCTGTCTTCTGGCATCAGCAGGCACTGCTGGTGCCAAGCCATGTGTGCTCATAGTTAGGCTTAAGTGGCCCGAGCTGGAAATGGCTGAAGTGCTGGCACATGGAGGAGCCAGGTATGAAGGAGGCAGATTGTCTGATAAGTAATTATCATTTCCCTGTTCCTGTGCATCGACTGAGCTGTGGTAACCACTGATGTGGGTGCTCTTAGTTGTGCAGTCGAAGCGGAGCTTTGCTGTCCCTGGGAGGCTGAGTGACTGAATGCTGGCTTGCATTGATGCAGGCTACATGTACCTATGTGGATCACAGCATCCACTGTCTACCAAAGAAATGGGTTAGCAATTCATCCACCAGTTGGGAAGGGGCAACAGGGGTGGCTTCATGATCAAGAGTTAAAGAGGATGTGCTACTGGTGGCCTGGCCACAAACCTGACTCAAAGGCTATTTCATCAGGCAGTGTGGCCAGATTGTATGTCCTAGATGGGTTATTGAAATGCAGGCTTAGAGAAGGCAGGGGAAGGGGTGCATGGGGTGCAGGTCTAGCTTCAGAGTCAGCACAAGGAGGTACAAACGTTACTGCACCAGTCAGACTCCCAGCATACACTGGAAATAAAACTGCCCATCTCTCTTCTCCTGTAACATATAGAAACCACAGAAGATATCTGGTTGGAAGAGACCTCGTCCAGTCCATCCATCAAACCTAGCACTGAAGGGTCAACACTAAACCATGTTCCTTAGCACCAGGTCCACAGGCTGCTTGAACACGCCCAGGGATGGTGACTCCACCACCGCCTTGAGCAGACCATTCTGACATTTGACAACCTTCCTGAGATGGTGTCATAGCCTGCAGATGAGCTTCCTGACTCAGAGGCCAGCCACCTTTCGTCTGGATGTTGTTCAAGAGCTTGCTTCTGTGCCTCTTGTTATCTACTCAAAATTCAGCTAAAACTAGTCAGAGGTTTCTCTTAGAGGACTCCAGGAGAGCACTTCCATTTGGAAGCAGAGAACAGTGCTCTGTTTTGCAAAGCACAGGGGATTTTGTTTCTGAATACTGCTCTCTGAAACCCTAGCTGGCAAGTTCTAGCCTCTGACAAGCACAGACACCTAGTTATGTTTGCCGCCAGGTTGTTTGCTTGTTTAATTTTGGTGTTAATTGGTGCCTTCCAAATACCACAACTGCTGTGAGGAGCCCTGTCCCTGCCGATCCGCCCGCTGCATTTTGCTTCCTGTGGGACATGTGTACCTGGCAGCTGACTTAATCAGGGTCTTCCATAGGAGAGAGTTTTGCCTCGTGTCAGAAATCAAAGATTTGGTTTTTATTAGAATCAGTGTTTGAAGAGAAAGATTTTCTGGCTCCAGACACCATGATAGATGCATTTTCACTCTACATGTGATCTACAGGAGCATCTAGGAACTGACTTTATTGCTGTCATTAGTGTGTTCATTTTGTGACCTCGTGAAGCCACTTTTGCAGCCCTAACCCTCAATTGTCACCTGCAATGTTCCTGTGGGAGTACATGCCATAGCACCGTGTTATTGCATGACCTACCTCCTAGTAATAATAACTTTGATCTGTGGTGGTGTGAGTGCAAATATTATTTTATTCATAGCTCCAGCTCTGAACCGGCTTACGGGTGGAGTCTCCTAAGCAGTGTTATTGCCAGTCACGCCAAAGATGTGGCTAGGACCTTACCGTGCTGTTCCAGCGTGCAGGGGTGTGGTGCAAATCCATCTCGCTCCAGTGACCTTGCTGAAAGGTCTTTGACCCCAGCGGATGTAGTTCAAAGGCTCCCTGTCGGTGAGCCTGGTGTTGGCTCACTCTCTGTGAGGCTTAATGTCACAACAGTGCAGGCATTAATGACAAGTCTCATGAGAGCTTATATGACAGTGCAAGTGTTTTAATAGGGTAAATGCATTAAGGCTCCTCCTTTAAAAGATTACAGTAGGACCATATGGTCCTTCCCTGAGCGTCTATACCACCAAGACAGACTCCTGTTGACTTCAACAGATGCCAGTGTGCCAGGTGATACTTGGTGTGTTTTTGGAAAGAGCAGAGGAAGACTATAGTTTGTGTAGCTACAGGGGCACAGTCTTGCTCTTCAGTAAGAGCATTTTTCATGGTGGCACAAAGGCATTTGAGAGGCTCTTGCCTTTCTCTGCTCTGGGGTCGGGAGCTGGAGTAGCTTGGATAATGCAAGTATGTAGTACAAACAGGGGTTGCTGGTTCCCAAACTTGTTGGACCAATGTGTAATGATCCTCATCATTCCCACAGTGGCCAAGGAGTGAAAGTTGCTCTTGAACATAGCTTTGCAGACTGTCTGTGGGCAGGACACTTGGCGTCAGCTGGTATGAGAAGAAAACCAAGTGTTTCAGCAATGAGATGTAGCAGCTGACATTTCAGGGATCAGTTTGGTGTAGAGACTGGATAGTTTGATTGTTATTTAAGCCCTGATGTTGCCACATCTTAGATGACTTTGTCCTGGACATTTGGAAATGGATGTTTTGGGAGGATGTTTAGCAAAATGCAGGGCGCAGTGGATGTGTAGTGTGCAGATTCTTACCTTAGCAGAGAAGTATGCACTGGCAAGGGTGATGCCTTGGATCTGCATGGCATTCCCAGTTTTTCTGTGCCTTTTGCTCCCAGCACAGCAACGGCTGTATGCAAAGAGAGGGACAGTCCTGCATCCTCTGTGTGAGGGAGCTGTGCTGTTTCCTAAGGCAGTGTTTCTCGGATGTTTTGAAAGCATGACCCTCTTTTGGCTCCATGTCTCTGTGGGACTCAGCATTATCATCAGGTCAGCTCCTCCAGGTGAGGGTGTGCCAGCTGCCTGTGTTGCTGGCTTGTAGGTATGAATACCATTCTCCCTCTCAGACAGACTGACTGCTTTCTGCAATTAAAAGCTGTTGGCTGTTTCCAGGCTAACGTAGTACTTGCAACCAGTGTTACAAATGAATTCACATTCTACCATAGGGAAACTGAGCTGTGTAGTTCAAGGAGCTGCAGGACTTTACTCACTGAATTAACCCTCCAACATTTCACAACAACTCACAGACTGGAAAGTTCAAATTTAAGGGGTCTGGGGGCTCATGCTCACACTGAGATGCTCTTCTGTGGGAGAGATGCTTTAGTTTGCTATACTCTGGTGGTAAAGTTGGTTTAAGCAAGGTGATGGACCTCTTCTGGTTTGCTGCTGCATACAAACAAATGCACAGAGAGGTGTCTCACAGTAAGAAAATTGAAAGGATAATTTTACAGCACTTTCCCCCACCCTTTTCATACCAAATACTGCATAATTTACCTGCACCACGATTCCTGCCTTGCTTTTAAGAAATGAGGGATTTGAAGGTGGAGTTAGCTAAAGTGATTACAGGAGTAATGGGCTGTTTGGGTGATAGCAGCAGGACATAGAGCAACACTAAGTAGCTCTTGGCTTATACAAAACATTATACAAACAGTAACAGAGCTGTTAGCTTGAGATTTGAACTCTGTGGCCCCCATCTGTCACTCCTGAATTTTGGCATTGGTGCTCATGGCTTTTGTACTTCTGGAACACCTCTAGCTGTGCCTGGTGCTTGAATTCCCAAAGTCTATACTAACAAAGCTGTTCTAGAGCTGATGTTACTGTTCCTACAGATATTGGAAAGCAGCCAGGTTCAGAGGTAGGAGCTGTTTGTCAGTGGGGAGTGCAGTCTCGCCTCTTGCTTGTCTTTGGTTTCCTCTTGTAATTATTCACATAAGGGCATTTTCTGCTTATCCTTTCTAATGGAGGAAGATTTCTTTTCCTGGTGCTATGCTTTTGTACAAGCCATGTTATTTCCCGTGTTCTACTGCTTCTTGGTGATTTTCTTTAACATGCTCATTAAAAACAGGATTCAAGTGCAGAAGGACACCCTCCCCACTATCCCCCATATCTCAGGGCAATATTGTTATTGCTTATGTTGTCTTTCCTCACTGCCCTGTCTGCCTCCATCACCTCTTGTCTCCTTCCATAGTAATTCTTGCTGATTAGCAAAGGCCTTTATCAGCTGAGGCCCTCTGGCAGCCAAGTTCAGCCAACAGTTCTGATTCTGTCAGGAGCTTCTACTTGGTGAAAAAGTCATTCCCCCTCCCACTGTTGAAAACACTATGAATCATTTCCCTCCCCTTTCTTTGTCAGGAGCAAATGCCACCAATGTTAGGACTTCGCCACTGACTTTCTGAGTTCAGGAAGTCATGAGTGAAACAATGCATGGAAACTGGGATCCCCAAGTAAAAGAGGGACATTATTTTGTAAGCAACACACCTCTTTTTTGGTCACTGTCAAATTGTCATCTGGATGACAAACACATATGCTTCCATGAGAAACAAAAAATTATTCTTCTACCCCATAATGTTGTGCTGTTGAATTATCTACTTTACATTGTGAGGGAATTTCTGTCATAGCTGATTGCACACCTGTACTTCTTCAATGTATATGAATAATAGTAATACCTGTATGTAAGAAGTAGAAGCCTTCAGAAAAATATCTAAGCAGCAAAATGGTTTTAGTTGAACTAGAGGAATCTGCTTTCCCCAAACAGAGAGTCTGTAATTGCATGAGGGCTAAATTCTTTACTCTTTTTTACCAATGCAACCCCAGTGTAACTGCAAAAAGAGTCTGACCTCATCTTACAAGCTGATTCTGTCTCTGAGAAGGTGATCCTAGGTTAAACACATTGCTTGACAATGTACATACAGAACCTAGTACCTCCCAGGTTCTCAGAAAGAGGAGAGAACCAACAACACAGTAACAAGAACAAAATGAAGAGTCAGGAGCTAAGGCTCTTCTCTGTTTTTAGTACACAGCCGACTGACAAAACATCCACAGGTGGAGCTTCTGTAGTCAGAGGCAACATATGCCTGTTTTAAACATAAATCAGATGAGACATTATAGCATTTTTAACACACCTATTAGTCTTCAGGCTGTCCTCTGCTGAATATTTATTGTATTACTTGTGTCATGTACTACCCTCTGAAGTGTAGTGGCAGTACTTAGAGCAGAAGATAAATATGAATATGTATTTGTCCCTTGTCCCTGTAACAGTGGATCTGGGCTTTTCCTAACCTCTGACACATATTCCTTGCATGAAGCAATTAGTGTCCTCAGACTAATCTGTCACTTGGACATCCCTTGAAAAGAAATTAAAGTTCAGAAATTAGAGAGTAAGAGCAAGAGACGGATCTGTTCTCATGTAGATTTGGAAAGGAGCTAACCAGAAGTTTTCCTGCCTTCCTGTTGCTCCCTACTCATTGCCTGGCTCGAAAGATCAGCGAAGCTGGCAGCTCTGTTCTGAGTCAATGGCACAGTAATGGGAGGGTCATGAAAAAAAACCACCTCTAGAAGGTCTCAGGGCCTAGACATGCAGCACCTCTCCTTGACAGAAAGAAAAAAAAAACCAAACCAAACCAAC